>BMAW01011635.1:0-28680 GCA_019974015.1 Nephila pilipes
ACCCTCAGGTAGCAGGGCTGATGCAGGCGAAATCTGGTAGAACGAGAGATCTACCGTTGCTGTGGTGAAGAACTTTGGAGAAGAGAAGCCTTCTCATCAACTGGCAGAGGTTCAAAATAACAAGGTACGTCCCAAATATACCTTGTATTATTTCTAATGCGACGAGTTAATAAACTTTCTCACACTCAATAAATTTGACAAAATTTAGGTGATAAAAGTATTTTAAAATTTGTTTCTGAGTTTATTTCGTTTCGTTTCACTAAATTTTTTATTTTTGGAAATTTGATTTTTTTTTTTTTAGAATTTGAAATATTCCCTTCAAAGTTATAAAAGAATATAGAATCTTTACCTAATGAACGTTAAATTATAAAATATTCATACGCATTCAAAGGATTAAATTAAGATTAAATACACATGAAACATATTTTATAGGACCTGAATTCACAGCATCTTTTTTTAATTTCTGATTCATACATATTTTTTTAGTTGATATTCATATACAAACAAAGGTAAATAGTACATCTGAGCTACAACGATTCCGGCAAATTTTAATGAAACTACACAGAAGCTTTATATTCCATTTCAAGATTTGGCAAATATTTTCATTTTGAAAATACGAGTTACTAACTAAAATAACCATGACTTAGTTTTTATGGAAGTTTAATGCTATGCAAACATTTGTAAGAAATCGTACGAGTAGTTGAAGAATATATATATATATATATATATATATATATATATATATATATATATATACCACTTGGCCACCTCTGCCGTAAGAAAGAAGCGATATTTAAGAGCGTTATCGATGAAGGAAATAATTCTGAATAACACCCATAGATGACGCTGAGTATTCCAAGGTATTTGGCACATTGTGTTGGCTGGAATATCCAACTTGAGCGGTAAAGGAGCCTTCTTCGAAGTTCAAAGGTCAATCGGGTAAGGAGGGAATTTTATGGAGTTTCACAGTTGTAAAGTTGAAAGGACCTTAGATTTATTGCTTTTGACTTCTCTCTCTCTCTCTTTTTGGAAGGCCATGTGCGCGTATGAATCTAAAGTTTCTTTTCTCCTAGTATTAAGAGTGCTTAAGATTAAAGATGTAAACTTTATTTATTTTTACAAGGAAAAATAATAGTAAAAAATAAAAAGAAATACGTAATAGAGGAAAAATTATAGTGAATAAAAATGTAAAACAATAAAAAGAATGAGGAGAGTTGTCAGGCAATTATCAGAGATAGCACTCTGAAATGTTGCCATGTAATATTTTTAAAGATATTCAAATTTAATTTATGAAAGCAATCAATATAATGATTATTATTTAACAGCTTACATAAATATATTTAATCTGTATAAATGTTGTAAAACAAAATTTGAATATTATTTTACCATGTCAAAACTAAACTAACTGTATACTTAAATTTTATTTCTATTAAACAGACATATTGCGATTGAATTATGTATTCTATTAATCATAATTGCTCCTTGAAATTTAAACTTACTTAAACCTCATGGGTAACTCCTCATTTTTTTCAGAAATTCAAGCAGAAATGAAGTATAGGAATCGGGGAAAAACTGTGGATCTTTTTGAGTCATATTTAATTATAAAAAAGCTCTCCCCCCTACAAATATTGTTCAATATAAATTTTTACAGTTTACTTCTTTTCGTTTTATTGCCTTAATAGTTAAATTTAGAAAATATTTATTATTATCATAATACATTTATTAAAAAAATCGGACAGTAAAGGGAAGCTTCCATTTATATCCGGTTTGAAACTTTTATCTTTTGTTTTGTCTTTAATTGTTCAGGTTTCTTTTTATGTTAAAATATAAAAATAGTTCTTTCCATATAGCACTTTTTGAGTAAGACCACAGTACCAGAGAAAGTTCGTTTCGAATTTGAAACAAATACTTTTTTTTTATTGATGCCTGTTTCCAAAGTATAAGCAAATATTATTGATGTAAATAAGAAATTAATAACCTTTTCTTCATTATATACTTTGATTGATTTTGTGCTTATTAACATCGAACGTAGGAGCAACACGAGGGCTTTGAGCGATGGACCTCGCAATTTTAAACCTCGGTCAAGTGACGAGGATGATACTTCAGCTGTCATCCCCCTCTCTAAAGTTCCATCTGATCTTTCTAATCCTTCATTTTTTTGTTATTGATACAGTACACATATTCGTATACATCCTAACAATTGGATTAATCAAAATTGCAAGGAAATGTTTTTATTTTCCGTAACGATATGACATGGAAAATATTAATTTAGTAAAGTTTGTTTATGGTTTAACTTTAAAAGCTTTATGTCCTTCAAATCTTGAATAACAAAATGTGAAACTTGTGCTTAAGATATTTAATAACTTTGTTATTCAGGGACTACAATAGTTAGGAGAGCAACATAAACTAATAAGTTATGAAACAAGATCAAATTTTATTTCTTAAATTTGTAGATGGTAGAAAATTGTTAATGTTAAAGCTGCTTTAAAGGGACAACATTTGCTTGATCCTTATCAACAACTGATTACTTTATCACCAGATAACAAAAGATGTGAATTCTTATACAAAATTTTATTTGGTTAGTTTCGTGGAAGGAAAAAAAACTGTACTATAGGAATCCTAACTAAAGAAACACATCTTGCTTTTATTCATACTATATATGCTTTACTTGAAAAGTCAAAATATTGCATAAAAAAGTATTAAAATTTTAATATTTTCTTCATGAGAAAATTCGAACAGATGCATCAGAAAGTGGTTTTGGGAAATGTAGGACAACTTCAGGTCCTCAATATTCAATATCAGTTCGACAGCTTTATGAAGTGGGAGCTAAACTAAGAATGCAAAAGTTTTTACCTCTAACTTTAATTTCGAACACTTTTGGGCAGCTTAAGCTAAAAGACATTGATTTAGAATATTCGTGCAATCAAAGTCATTTAGAGTCTTCAATATTACATTTGATTTTAATATAACACTATCTGAAAAAGAATTCTGCTATGTTGAACCTTATCTAGCTGTTTTAACATATTTAGATGATGATTGTGCAAGAACAACACTTAAAAAGTTAAATGTAACCTTTGTTCCAAATAAATTATTCTCATTAAAACTTAAATTAAATTCTATCATTTAATGCGTATCATAGACAGAGAAAGTTTATTGTGCTCTACCCCAGATATTGTCTCAACAGTATTCTACAATTATGTAACAGTTCAGAAACTTCTTTCAATAGATTATGAAAATATGTTCCTTATACAAAATAATTAACTTCAAATTACCTCAGAAATATCGATTAGCTTGATAAATTCAAATGAATTTTTTTTATATGATAAACCTTGAACAATGATCATGCTTCTGAGCTAGTTTTAAATCATACTATCCACACTTCTACAAATGCATTATTAAATAACTACTGTAAGAGAAAAAATGATGTTAAAACAGTTGGAACAAAGAAAAGACAACCATATACTTTATTAGCTAAATAACTTGCTTTTTTTTATGTATATATATATATATATATATATATATATAGTTATGTATGTATCTGTAATTATATATGTATGATTTACTTAAAAATATCTTTTAAAATTAATTGAATCGTAATTTATTATTTTGCGATTGTGTATGATGCCAATAAAATTATTGTTTTTAAATTTGCGTAGCATTTTTTGTTTTGAAAAATATTTTTTTTTATTTTATTTCTCTTTTTGTAACTATTCTGAATAAAATTAAGCAAATAATAATGATAAAGAAATTAGCAAAATTTTGTGTATAAATTAACAGTATAATAGAGAACATTGATGATCACATCCTTACGATTATTATTTAAAAAAATAAACTATATTTATACTTAAGTGCTCTATGTACGTAAAACGCAATTTTTTGATTAATTAATTGATATTTTTTTATTTCATGTACATGAATGTTTAGTTTAATAATAAAGAATGGAGTAAAGTATGTTAAAAAACGCATGGAAAGAGTACAGTAGGCGCATATACGAGAGTTACCCAACTAGTTGTAACATCACTAATCAGCGCGAATGCTTTCTAGTATTTAGGAGGTGTTGACAGAGGGCGGAAGTTTGGAGCTTTTGGCGGAAAAGGGATACTTTCAAACTATAAAACTAATAAAAGAAATAAGAAATTTCCTTTTTAGTGATATTTTCAACGATTACTTTGCAATGGTTTAGTGACTAGCACTTCTAGCGATTCAGAACAAATCAGTTGGATATTGTTCGTCTTTCTTTTTGAATGTTGAATAGATCCATTTCTTGCGCACGTTACTCAGCGTAAAGGGTCTATTCTTTATATTTAGTGTAAACAGACACTTTAATATTGCGCATACAGTGAAACAAGGAATTTTGGAAAGCCCTAATTCCAAAGTTGACAAAATTTTATTTTAAATGTATTTTATCGTCAATTATTGACAGAAGAGCACTTCGGAAGATGTCTTTCAGAGAGCCATCTGGAGTAGAAGAAGCAATTAAAAATTTTAAAAAAAGTGACTGACATTATATTATCTGATAAAGTTAACGTATTCTAAACAGGATTCCATAAGAACTGTATGTGTTACTTATGTATAATTATACTAATATTCTATGGATTACTGCTTAAAAAGAAATTATTTTGTTATTAAATGCATATAAAAATTTTAAAAATTCGGTATAAAATGAGTAAGATACAATGTCACACGGGCAGGCTTCAAGATTTTTTTAAGCTACATGTTCGACTCTTTTTCTTGTCAACCAATTATCTTTTCCCTTAATGTTCAAAAGATGCCTTTTAGAGAGAAATCGGAAGTAGAAGAAGCAATTAGAAACAAAAAGTGATTGATATTATATTCCAATAAAGTTTACATATTCTCGAAGCGGTTTTCATAAGAATGAGTATGAATTATGTATAAATGAAATTATTTTGATACCAAATGCAAAAACAGTATACATACATACATATATATATATATATATATACATTGTTTGGCGTAGCATAGCCATATTTGACTCTTGCTCCATAAGCCTCTCTTGTCTTGGAGGAAAAAAATCACAAAATAGTATCATTTGAAGGACAATGCAGCATTATGTGGGAAAATTTTGCAATATCCATATGACAACATTGAACAAAAGGCTCTTTCAAATATTTCTATTTTTAAAATGGGGCTCTTAAAGATAGTGCAACTGGCATCCCTGTTATAAAAAATTGTGTTATTAACTTCGCACTTAAAAGCAACACGATGAATATTGGCGACGCACCTCACAATTTTGAACCCCAGTCAAGGGACCAGGAGCACACTTGTGATCTGAAATTTTACTCTCCATACTTCCACAACACGCCAACGGGATAATTTGGAGCCTCTACAGATGTAACATACATCAACTCCTCTAAATGGCGGTTTTCAACGAAATGAGGACTCGAATCCATGCCCCAATGAAAAAAGTGTCATGACCTTTCGGCTACAACGACCAATAGTTATGTGAGCATATAATGAATAAGGAAGGAAATAATTACAACAAAATATATATTTCGTTTCTCTAAAATTTACAACCAATAGTCTTATTTTTTGTATTTACATAAGCTTTCCTTCATGTTACTTATTTTTGCTAAGACTGTTGGAAAAATTGAATCGATAGAATTGTTATTCCAATTCCGAATCCGAATCCAGGGCGGGTAATGATGGACGCATTTGTGACATCTTCTGCATCGTTACTTAGGATCTGAGTCATCGGAACTCAATGAATATTCATCCAAGAAAGAGTTAGTTAAGAAAAATCAAAATAGTTTCTTTCGTATTATATGAATGACAACAATTGCTATCAATATCGATAGGTTATTATCTCGTCATCGGAACCCAAGATTATAACTGAAATTTGAACTTATCTCTATAACAATAAAATTGGATCTGAGTCGAGATTAATATTTATGAACAGAGTCTGTGAAAAATATCAGCTTTTTGATGATCACGTAACTTTCCTACACCAATATCATACACTCTCTTATATTACTAACATTCGATCTCCTTCAATATGTTGGTTTACATAAGACACAGTTTATACACAATTAAATCAAATAACGTCATTGTAATTCAAAAAGTTAGCGGAAGGGACAAAAAGCGCGAGAATCAAAACAGTTTTATTGTTTCTATTGCGCTTCAGACAAATCGTGATATTTGAAAGATTTCTACAATTGAAAATTATGTATCTTTGCTTTTTTGAATTTAAGACATCATTTGTATTTTTAGAAAACTAATTTTCAATCTTTCAAATTAATCTGAATTTTTTCTTTATTTTTTTTTTCTAATTTAAATAAAAAATACTTTCGTTTAGTTATAATATGAGGAGGGGAGAGGAACCCTCTGATAAACCAAAAAAAAGTTCAATTTTGCTATGGTAATACTGTTTTATGTAAGATAGCTGTTCTGTTAACTTCAACTGCAATAGATATTCGTTGAATTAATTATAAATGTGAGCTAATATGTGTGAACTGTGTTGCTCTCAAACTACAGCGCTTCTTATGTTAAAAAGTTATTCGAAGACTTGATTAGGAAATTGAAAATATCCGATTTTTATTTTCAATAATAATATTAAAAAAGGTGAATGTTACCGATTATAAAATGTGAAGTTCTACACTGATTAATATATTACATAGATTAATTATCGATTTATTTTACTTGATTTGTTTTCGTACACCAGTTAAGTAAAAATAAGTTAAATGAAGCTTCCCCCCCCCTGTTACTGAAAGAATCATTTATGGTCAATGAAATATTTGTTACAGTAATCATTTGGTAAAAATTGATTGACAAAAAGGACGGTTAAAAATATAGAAGAATCGCTGGGGTATCTAGGGGGTGCGTCACTCGTCTTCATCAAAGACGGTAAAATCCAAGGGAAATAAAAAGAGCACAAGGATGTCTTGGTGTCTTGTATTTGCCTAAAAAAGCCAAGTTTAAGAACTTAAATTTTGTGAGATGCTTTATTCAATTTGAAAAATAAAATAATAAATAAATAAAGTTAAGTTAAATAAAAATAAAAACTTTTATTGGAATAAACAAATTAATTCAGTGCATCTTAAAGATTAAATTAAAATTTCACATTTTATGATTCACGAAATAATAATTTATATTTTGTTATATTTTTTAAAGGTTAAAAAAATTAAAGTAACTTTTAAATTATTTCGGAAAAATCTGAATATTAGTTTAATTCAGATACTCTCTTCTCTGCTTTCACTTCACTAAATCAAAACTTATATTTTAAACATCTTTTCAATATTACAAATTTACCATTGCACACAAATAAATTTTTATGAACACACACAAAACATTCCAAAACCGGAGAGTTTATAAGTGGTTAGTTCGTAAGCTTCGCGTACACTTCTGTGAATCATAAAGATTTGTCCATTATTTACCATTAGTCACAATTTACAAGTTGCTATAATTTCATTTCAGAAAGTAATTGTAAATGTTCACCAAAAATAAGCATTCCTCGCCAAGAGTACGTTCTACAGAAAAAAAATATGCTGGCGCCATCTTTTGCAGATAGTCCGAAGTACGCCAATAATTAATAAAAATTCCTTTGAAACCTTAAAAAATTGATTAATAACGACATAAAACTATATTCTGGCTACGCTATTGGATAGAGAGAAGTGTATACTTCTAACTGATTTAATTCTGTTTGAATCAATAAATTTTTTCTTGTAGAGAATGTGTTCGAACATTTCGTCTCCTATACGTTAACATATAAAACTGAATATCCATTTTACATAAATGCAAAAAAATTCAAGTGTTTTTATAAAAACCAAAATTCTAAGAACGCTAATTAGTAAATAATTATATTTGTTATTTCCATAGAAATTTATATTAGTATTGAAGGATTTCTTCTACCTGAAAATGTGTTCGAACATTGAGCCCTATTTTTTAACATTAGCCGAGAACAGCCTTAAAAGAAATATTTTGGAAACCTCGAGATCTCATAATTGTCTTCCAATTATGAATTAATGTTATCCCTTTTTTTAGTTATTTCTTAAATTCTTGAAAGAAATCTGATGTTCGTTTTGTTCTTTCAGTTTATGACTAATTGTTACTATTTGGGTAATTCAAAGAGATATTTTTTTAGATAACCCATTTACCTCCATTACTCTGAATTTTACATTAAAAGGGTGATATTTTCTTCCCTTATGTGATTCAAAATATTGCCAAATTCCAAGCGTTTTATAACTTTAATACTTTAAATATTGATCACATGATTTACACATAAGTTATAAAAAATATCTATCATAAACATAGGGTTGCAGCCTTATGAGAAAGTTTTGGCGTTTATCTCCAATTTTTCGAAAATTAATAAACGTAAAGCTGATTGATCTGACATAAATTTTAATAAAAAATTTTTTGATCCTTTTTAATTTTCTTCTTCAAGAACAAATCAACATAATATAATTAAATATTTGGTTAATCCATTGCTTGATAACAACTAAATTAATCAGTTTTATTTCAAACAATTTAATTTTGTCAGCAAATTTACACGTGCGCAAGAAATTAAGACAATTTGATTTTTGTTGGATTATCTGCAGAAGTAATGAACAATGAATTTACGTCTTTAAACAGGTTAATACATTATAAACAAAATACTACACAACGATAACGGTACGATCGAATGCACGGCTCATAAGCGTAATCCAATCAAAAAGGGAAGTTACAAAAGAAATGAATTAACACATATCTCCTCTTACAATTATTAAGCTTATATAACATGATTCTCTGTGATTTCATCTCTTCAGAAACTCTGTTCATTTGTTACATGAGTCCTGAGAACAAGTGTTGTTATCTATAAAAGGACCTAAACTGCATCTCTAAACTTTAGTCACCAAGATTTCATTCCCAGTAGTCACATAGCATCCATGAAACACTTGGGTGCCTGTTTAGCCTTCTGAGAACATCAAACTTCCTCTGTTGTCTCTTTCTATGAAGTTGGAGGACATGTAATCCTATAAACTGAATTACGTTATGAATGAAAGAGTAAGCAAAATCTGGACCCCTCAGGTCTTACTCTGATCCTTACTCAAATGTTGATATCATGCTAAACCAGGTCTTCTATAAGCAGGAAGCAATTCGGTTGTCCTCTTACAAATCTGTATTATAAATATGGAAATTTAGTTTCATATAGTAGTGTGAAGTTTATAGTACAGCTGGGAAGCTGTTACGCCTTCTTGTAATGGGAAAATATCAATGTTCATTGATCGTCATGGCTTACTCTTCATGGTCTCATTAAATTGTCACTACAGATTGCATTATATTGAAGTCCCTAGAAAGCTGCATTTGAAACCACCTGTATCCTGATATTTCATTCCATTATTCAATCATTACATATTTTAAATACAATATTTGCTTCAGAATTTCTCCGAACGTAGCTCCACGAAAGTCCTTGAGAGGTGTGAATGAAAGAAATACAGAAAATTTCGCTTACAAAGCTTTTTTCTCTAAATTCACAGTACATAAGCTCCCAGACGCTTACGTAATTCAAACTAAAAATTTGTAGCTTTCTTTAGAAGAAAAAGTTGTACCTTTCATTCAGTATTGTTTGACAAATACTAAATATGTAAATTCACTTTATTTTGAAACGTAATATAGTACACATTTTGAACTTTGCAAAGTTCAGAACATTTATTTATTTTCCCTATGTGACGAACAAGTATTATAACGATGAAGACAAACGTTCAAATTAGAAAATGACTTTCCAAAACTATAAAAATGTGAAAATTGGCCATCCTAAGGTAAGATATATAATAAAATATGACATTGTTCCCTTTAACAATAAGTGTGATTCAACTTTTGCTGTTATAATATCGCATTTTGTATCATATGTGCTCTTACTTGATTGATATTTGAAAAATATTTTTTGAAATTTAGTATGTGTCTTAAAAATGCATGTTTTCTGATATTTTAGTATCAAACGTATTACTACAATGAGAGACATGAACAAATCTTCCAAGTATTAGTTTCTGAAAGTCATTGATATGTGAATGCATTAAGCAATAGATAATCTAATTAGCATCTTGAAAATTTTTTTAAACAATTACATGTACTCAAATTACTAACTAAATCATTTACATTTTCCCATACCAATCGCTTCAAACTTCGCTTGTCCAATACTCGTCAAATCCAGAAGACACGGTCCAGAACCTTGAAGATGACCTGCCTCATAATCTTCTCATTCATTTGCAGTTTTCAATTTCTGTGTAATTCCTCTGGTGTACGGCAGCTACTTTCTCAACTTCAAGTCCACTCTAATAAATGTGCTTCATTGAACTCAGAATAAATTGCAAATTTCATAAATCATCTTCACAGCTGGAAGCGAGGAGGATGTTCAAGAATCCACTAAATGTGGAAACTAGTCTTGACTGTACTTTATCCACCTCCGATGGAATATACTTAGAACTACAACCAGCCAGTCCAGTACGGCAAACTTATCAATCGAGGAGTACATCATGGTTTGGAATTAAATTTCTGTGACAGTCCTAATTGTGGCTATTGTGGCTAACAAGTATCCATAATTTCAGTAACCTTTTTTGTTGTAATATTCAAGATAGTGCTGAAATTATTTAAATGTTTTAATTATGTGAAAAAGAAAGTCTTAATGCAATCTTGTTTTAATTACATTTCAATAATATTTTAAAAGATTAATTTCTAATTTATATTTCCAATCTAACTCAATTTGCAGCATATGAACAAATGCTTCACAGGTTTATAATTTTAAAATATTATTACTAGCTATTAAAAATGTTATATATATATATATATATATATATATATATCTTAAAGATAATTTTAATTCAAACTTTAAATGATTCTGTTTTTTGCATTGTTTTTTCCCACTCAAATATGACAATATATAATACAATATAGTGCAGATTCTATAAGATACTATAAGAGCCACATCGAACAATGATAACTGTGCCACAATTAACAGAAATTGTTTGGATCCAAGACTTGCTCTCAATAGCCTCTTAGACATGCTGTATGATATTGAATGCAATTGCCCGATATCATGTTTATAATGGGCGATAATTATAGAAGCCACTTATTTCTTGTAATTAATCAGTAATAAATCTGTGAACTTTCCATTGTATACTTACATTTTGGGCCATCAATTCATTATAATAAAACTGGATGTCTGATGGTGGAGTCGACCGTACCATTTATGAGCAATTATATGCCGTAGTTGCTCCAGATTAGGATAGTTTTATTAGAATCCCCGGATTCAATATTTACCTCTGTCTATACACTGTACTAATATGAGTAAGCCAACATGAACTTCAGTTATTTGATTACCTCAATCCAATGTGTCATTATTTGATATGTTATTTCAAATGTCATGCCTATCTTATTTCAATGTATTATGTAAAGAGAAAAATAGCTATTCATTTCTTTAAAATTATAGTTATATATATATATATATATATATATATATATATATATATATATATATATATATTATGTGTGTATGAGAGAAAGGGAAATGTACCTATGCTTGAAGATAGATGGCTTTGCTTCGACAAACTGGTACTACCATTCAGCACATTGTAACTTAATTTCATTAGTTCCTGGGAATATTGTAAATGTGTCACATTTTACGCTCAAATAAATTTAAATTAACAAGTTGAGTTTTTTGTCTGATTTTTAGAGAAACGTTTCCTGCTTCATTAAAATTAAGGCTTTTGAAAAAAAAAAGGCTAAAAATGAAATTAAAACATTCTAAGTTTAGGATAAATTTAAGAAAAAAGTTATAAATTCTTTTTTTTTTATCTAACAGTATGGTTGTTTTTGATAAACTCTAAAGCGAATTTATTTTACATTTTGAGCAAAAGAAAATGATTTAGAACATTAAAATTTAGAATTTGTGTACTTTGAAAAAGTGACTAATAAAAATAGTTTTGAATTGTCATTACTTACTACTCATCTTAAATATATAGGACATAAATATACAGGAATAGTGCTAAATAACTCTCGTCTTGATGCATCTTGTGTGTTTTTATAATAACTATTTTCCTTTCGTGTTAAATACAGATTTTAAATTACTATTTTAGGCTTCTGATCGTAAGTTTAATTATTTCATCAATAAATGGTGAATTAATAAATGTAAATTTATTTGTTTCATTAGTAATACTTGAAACGTTTTTAATTAGAAACCCGACTCAAGCAAAAACCATTGAATTTCTCAGTCCTGAATGCAGCCTCCCCAGATTGATTGATCACTAACAATACAATTTGAAGCAACAAGAGGGTTTTTAGGGATGGATACTTTGCCTTTGATTATCTGTCAATTGACGAGGACAACACCTGAACATGCACTTCACTCTCCAAGATTCCACGAGGTAAATAAAATAGGACCTCGGCAGAGAAAGTGTACATCAGCCCTTCTATATGGCTAAGTTTTAATGATATCAGGACTCGAACCATGAACTGACGAAACAAACGCTGGTTGTGGCCACAACAATGTTGAGAAACCATGGGTTGGCATTTCATTATATTTCCGGAAAACCTTAACACAAAATTTCCAGTTTCATTATGAATAATAATAACAATTAGAGTAAGCCTAGGCATTTACTGCATCCTTCCCCTTTGAAAACAAACTTATTTGTTGTAAGCATTTATTGTTCGAAACATGTTTTTGTTATTTTACAGTATTATGTTCCAAAATACTATTTGCGAAAACTTATTTTCCATAAAATCTCTTTTAAATGTCTCAGGGTTTTTTTTTTCCAGAGGGATCATATAATTGGAATGTTACGGAATTGGTTGTTAAGAAAGTGTAAGACGAACAAATATTCAATGATTAAATATCTATATTTTCATTCTATTTACATTCATTCTATGTTCAAAATACACAACTATTTTAAAAACCTAGACTTACGGAATTTTACTCAGAGTCCTATGCTTGATAACTAATTTTAGCAAAAGTAATCATTAGAGAATTCAATAATTCCTTTTTAACTAATATGTTATTTTCATATGTATAGTCGATTCATCTAATTGATAGCAGTATTAGATACATTACGTTATTTGAAAAAATAATTATGAAGTTAAAGAAAAAATGCTTATTTCTAATAAACATTTTGTAAAATGTTCAACATTCTATTTCTATCTTTTTAAAAAATGTCATTTCTTATTCATTTCAAATTTTGCATTTTCGAAACACTATCAGGTAACAAAAAATCGGAAATGTTTGAAATCTCATGTTTGGTGTCTTATAAGGTCAATTTAGAATACAGAGCCCTTTTATTAAAAGTTAATTTTGGAATGCATTAATTCGTTTACGTAAAATAAATGTATGTGGTTGTATAATGCGACATTCTATAAATGTATGGTATTCAGAATTAACGCCTCAGCTGTTCTATGACTATTTATATAGTACTCTACATGACATTGATTGTCAAAATAAATCTTAAAAAACGACTCATTTGTTATTAATTGTCCGATTTTCAATCATACAATTTTTTAATAAAGAAAAATGTATTTTAATCGCATTGTTTGCACAAACCTATAACACTTTTTTTCTAAAGAAAAACACTTTTTTTCTAAAGAAAAAAGTGTACCATCAACGAAAAAAAATAACATTTCTATTCTAATATGATGTATAAGGTTACTTCTTAAATCAGTTGCTTCAATTAAACAATTTTGCTCAGAAATGTTGAGTCTACTTTAACTTCTTCCAGTTAAACCACACTACTTGAGAGAGAGAGACCGTTTTGGCAAATATACTGAGAACGAAAGTTAAAGTAACTATATAATAGATATTACTTTTGCATTAGTACTTTATACACCTTTTTGTATTAGTACATATATATAAAAATATAATTAATGAAATTATAAAAATATTTAATTTTTTTCTAATTCAGTCGTAGCACAATGACGAAGCATTAAGTAGTTGAAATTATACATTCATTAATTTAACACGTAAGAGAGACAATTTCATCGTGCTAGAGGATGACGTGTGTCCACTTGCAGCCACGGTTTTGTTAAAAGAGTAATAACTGTTTAATGGACTCCAGATGCATTACTTAGCCTTCGTGGCAAAAGCGGAAAAGCGCAAAATTTTCCCTCCTATGAGTTTTTCTGAAATAAGTACTTCAGATCATTGCGTAATAGATTTAAGAATATTTTATGTATTTTAACTGCAGACAATCAGTTTATACGTAAATCTCCTTAAATCTGTCAAAACACAAATAACCGGATCTCAGCAGATTATAGAGAATGATAAAATAAATTAAAAGCTCAAAAGGATATGTAGCAAGGAATATGATGAACTTGCAACTAGAAGCATCAAAAATATAGGAAAAAAATAGAAAATTAAATCAAATTTAAATCATTATATATCTATATGTATGTGTGTGATGAGTGTGCGTGTAATGATTTAACTTAATTCCAATTAAATTCGCACCTGATTAATTTAATTTCCTAAATTTACCCATTCTCTCCTTTAAGGGGACTCGGTACCCTTGAACCATTTTTTTTTTATTAATGCATTCAAAAACTTGGTTTTAGCAAGCTTTGAAGTGTTTCTATTCAAGAAAATGATTTTATGTGAAATTTGAATACATTGTTAACACAATTTTAAAAATTTAATTTTTTTTAAAGTTTTTTTAAAAACTTCAAAACCTTACTCCTCCTTCATTTATAATTTTTTACTATGAAAATTTTTTGCAATATTCTCAAGGATATTTTAAACAAATTTAGGGATTGATTTTGTAATAACTTATTAAGTTTTTTAGAAAAAAATTAAAATGTTGGTCGGCATGCTAAAATTCAGCAAAAACACAGATATCTCTTACACTATTATATTTTTTTGAAAAAAAAGTGTACATATCTTTGCAAAATGGATCCAAAATTTTGTTACATGTATTACATATAACACACAGAAAACAATGGAAGCGATTGATTACTATTTGTGGTAGGAATAGCATTTTAAATACAATGATGTATCGAAAAAACACAAACTGAGAAAAACCCTTTTAAAGTTTATAACTCTGAAAAAATAAATATTCAAGGTATTAATTCATTTAACGAACATGAAAAATGAAGAAAAATGTAAAACAATAGTAAATACAACCAGTTTTAAATTTTTACTTCATATATCACTTATATTATATTTATATGAAAATATATAATGATTAAAAACACAAATTATGAAAAAAAAAACTATATTTATTGCCTTAATTTAAATATTAAACATCCACATTTTATAAAGAAAAAAATTATGAAAGAGATTTATTATTTGCACCTCACAAGTATCCTGGTCTATATGTAACACCTTCCTTTCTTTTATCATTATGCTTCTCTTTTTAAAACTTCTTTCTTCACCAGTTTAAATGTACATTAATATTTGTTGTTTCATTCTTAACAATTTTTTTCTCAATTCCATTATTACACCAAGATCATGCGTGTATTTTCCAAAAGATATGCACATAGCACTTTGTATCTTCTTGACACAAAAAGCTATGTCTAAAAATAAAAAGAGAAATCTACGTCTTTTTAATATGGCCTTCTGATAAGAAGTTAATTTCTTTATGGTAGGTTCTTTCACGGATGCATAACCTTTCCCACCTATTGAGATGCCTCGAGCTCTCGATTCCTTCACAGCATTCCGTAAAGCAGTACCTAACCTTCTAATCACATGGTTTATGCATTCCTCTTTTTTTATTTTGACATTATTCCCATAGATATTTCTTTCAGATAAGTAATTGAAAGTTTTACAATTTTATTCACTCAATAATGCAGAATATCGAAATCCCAATGATTGCAATATTTCCCACAGTATCAAAGCTGCCTCCATTTTCATCGAACCCGATGAACCGGTGTGATTGAAATCACACTACTTCTTATACCCTTCACTCTACATATCATATTTTGCTCTTGACTATCCAAGTTCTCTTTTAGCTATGGAACAATATCGACACACTTTGCACATAACTTCAAAGACAATGACATAGCCAGTGAGTATATCGATGACACAACCAATGCCAATTAAAGATGTATGGCCTCGTGTCATCCAAATACTATTGAAAGAAACACTAGTTCGACAAATGGGACATCAGCAGGTACTTCATATGCATTTCGTACTTCAGTATGTACTTCTTTTAGCATAATCTTTGCAGCAATACCATAGGCTTTGTGAAGAATTTAGAACATTTGCTGTATGTCCTCGATGAAAAAGGCAAGATATTTATTGAGATACAAAATTTCTTGATGGCTGAATTATCTTTCTCTGTTGCAGAATGTTTGTGTAATCCATAAATTGATATCAGGAACTGTATTTGTTTGCCCTTCATTCGCTATTTCTACATAACAAACTTTAAGCACAAGAACTTTTTTTGTGAAATTCCAGGATCATCAGTTTGTGAAACAGTTTGCTGTATTGTAGAAAGTATATACATACGTTTCCAGTATCGGAACAATCAGTCTTTTCCACATTTAATAACTGCTCAATTCTGATAGTTGGAACAGCAAATTTTTCTTATGTAGAATCAGCTTTATTATCAGCATCACTACACCAATGTTTACTTTTTATTTACTTTCAATGACAACGCCGATTTAGACGAGGCATTTCTTATCTTCAATTCTCAAAAAAATAAACAGCAAAAACTTCAACAGAAACAATAATAAAAAAAGAAGCCTTGATAAAAACTGTTTTTTTTCCTTAATGTAAAACGTCAAACCTTTTTTTTCTCAATATAAAATGTGTTTATAATTAGCTCGCTATCCACACTGCAATTAAAACACGAAATATCAACAACAAATCGCTTGTAATGAAAGTTGCAGTCTGAAAAAAAGAACGCTAAAATGTTACAGTTATGATTAAATGAAATAAAATTAATTTTAGAAAAGTATTGATAAAACAAATAACACAAAATTGCTGACATCTCTAAAAAAGGGGTGTGGTCAAGTCACAATTTTTTTTGTTTACATTTTTCAATTTCATTTTTTTTTCAACTTTCTCGTGCTCGTACATACAAAAGTGATACATCAATCGAAAGATAGCAATTCAGAGAATATTTCTAAATAAAAATAAAAAAGTCAATTTTTTTGGTCATTTTTGGGTACCGAGTCCCCTTTTAAAGGAATGTTCATTCTTATTTCTGGATACGATTCCTTTTTCATTTTAATCTATGCAATCACGTGTTCTAAAAAAATCCCTGAATAAGCAGATCTCATTCCTCGAGACCTGTAGGGATGATCCCTACTAGAATATCCTTGAAGTCCCTCCATCCAAACCCATGTGGTCTCTGACGTATATGGTTA
This sequence comes from Nephila pilipes, assembly GCA_019974015.1. Taxonomy (NCBI): domain Eukaryota; kingdom Metazoa; phylum Arthropoda; class Arachnida; order Araneae; family Nephilidae; genus Nephila; species Nephila pilipes. The sequence goes on from BMAW01011635.1 coordinate 17,278, forward strand.
AATTTCTCTAGTATATAAGCAAAAACAGCGAAAAACTCGCTCTTCTACTCTCTTGCTCACTCTCGTTGTTAGACACATGCTGTCATAATCTGCATCAGACGAAGGAGTTATGTAATTCACGCCGTGTGGAAATGGTGTCTCTCTCCGCTAAAATAAAAATAGTTCTGTGAAACTGCAATCAGCATCGACTGTGTTATTTTTATACCTTTAATTCAATAGCTCTATGTAAGAGAAATTGTTACATCACAATGCCTGTAAGATCAGTTTCTTCGCTGGAGGAAACCTGAAACATATATTTGAAATTAATATGTGTGAGAAAGAGACCGTGCAGAGCCATTCTCTCCTGACAAGCATCCTCTCCCGAAGACCAGGAAACATGTAAGGTTTGAATCCATTTTTCAAGTTATACTTTCCGAATGACTAAACCCAGCCGGCACCATGTCACAGCTCTCCAGAACCCATCAACTAACAAGAGTCACAAAATTCATAAAGGCAGTATTCGAAAAAAGAGAGAAAACATCTTATGTTTTCCAGGATATACAAAAAGCTTTCGACCGAATTTGGCATGAAGGGTTAATATACAAACTAATAAAATTTAACATACCACCCTACCTAATTACCCTTAATAACTCTAATTTAAACAATATAAATTTTGTCGTTAAAATTAACAATGCCTATTCAAATCCCAGAAATATTAACACAGGAATTCCACACGGCTCACATCTTGGGCCAGCCTTATTCCAAATTTTCGTGAACGATATACCCAAGCATGACAACACAATTCTCTGCATGTACTCAGACGATACAGCGATACTTGAAAAACACAGAAATATCAAAGTAATAGCACATCACATCAACAGACACATATCAAGTTTAGAAGACAGGTTCTCCAAATGGAAAATACCACTGAACGTTTCAAGAACGGAGGCCGTCTTCTTTACAAGATCACACAGTACCCTCACACCACAAATTTAAATACATAATACACTGATCCCCTTGTCTCAAAAAGCCAAATATCTTGGCATCGTTCTTGATAATAAATTCACTTTCAAACAGCACATAACGCAAATTCAAGGAAAATTCCGACTTACCGCGAATAAATTAATCCCACTAATATGTCGGAGTTCTGCATTGCCTATCAAATACAAGTTGCTTGTCTATGCACTTTACCTGAGACCCATCATCACCTACGCTTGTCCAATCTAGAACCAAGCTGCTCAAGGGCATCATAACCAAATAGAAATACTTCAAAACAATATCTTAAGAATGATCGCACGAGCCAGATGGTTCGTGCGAAGCGAAGACATCCGTGACTCACTAAATTTCCCTAAACTCTAAAATTATAATAACTTAATCACTGAAAAATTTAATAATACCCTAATAAACCACCCAATCCCCTCAATTCAACAAATAAATAATTATACTAGAAATTATAGAACTTTAACAAGCCTTGATGAAAAATCCTTATACTACTTAAACCATCTAAAACCTCGACCAATAGGAAAGCTCCCACTGCCTCACTGAGATAAGAGGAACGTTTCCCCTGATCATGATAGTCAAAATCTAAGGACTTGAGTAGCTGCTCCCTGATTGGACAAGTGCCATCACCATAGCCCCACCCACCTCCAGCTCATTGTTCACTCACCAGAGTTAACTTATGAACTTTTGTTTTATTTTTAAATTCAATTTTTAAAATAAATTTTTATTTTAATTATTCACTAAACTCTTACCTCTATTTATTTTTTCAACTCATAGCATTCTTTTAACTTTACATTATTTTAACTGTGAAAGCATCCATTTTTAAAAGGGTATTGAAATAGTTTATAACCAGGTTCAGCTCAGATAGGAGATGAATACCCAATTCGGCTTAGGTGCTCCAAATTCACCTTCAATATGAACCCAGCCATTACCAAGAATACAATGACGCTGGACACTGCTGGGAATATCCCGTTGCTTCTTCCAACTTTAGGAAACAAACACCCAGTACAAGCGTCTCCTAAGAAAGGCATTCTCAACAATACCCGTGACCTGAACTAAAACAGCAGCATTTCGATGTGAGAATTTTCCCGGCGTTAACAACTACTTTCAGAGAAAGTGCAAAACAAATGCCTTTCTATTCAAATTAAAATGATCTATTAATTTCTGCTCATTTTAACTTTAAATTTTTATCTAAATTGCTGATGTTAAGTATGTAATGCAATAAGTTTTTTTTTTCTTTTGTAAAATATATTGAAAGATCTTATGATTATTTCTAAACTTAGTTTTGATTTGAATTTGAATTTTAAAATGGTGAACGTCTTAGAATTCAATAACAATAGCGTTTCGTTTTTATTTAGAATTTGATATGTAGTAAAATTTAAAAATAAGATATCACTTTTTTGATATATCACATATTTTTTTGAGATAGTGAAACTGATGTGTCGTTTTTAATCCTATAAAGGTATATCAGAACTGAAATTATCAAATGTGCTATTTTTTTCTTTAAAAAAAAACATATCATGATGGAATTGTCTTATGTTCTGTTTAATTAAAATTGTTATTGGTTTAATTTTCATACTTAGTTTTTAAGAAATTAAAAAGTTAATATATATTGAAAATTAATTAAATGGTTTTGAATGTGTTGTGAAAAGTACTATATCATATGTTACTTATAATTCTAAAGTTGATGTATTTACTATGTCTTTTAATAGTTTATTAAAATTATTATGATCAAAAAAGGAAGTAAACAATTATACAATATATATGGAAAGTGAAAGTTACTCCGAAAATTAAGAAAATGAGAATGGAACAATAGATTCCCAGAATGAGAAGATGAAAGAATGAGCAGCTTATTATTCCTTTTGATCCTGACAGTGGCATAAAAATGGAATTCTGGATAAACCATTTTAATCATGCATGTAAAGAAAATCACAGAGATGAGGCCTGCATTTTACAAATATTTCAAACTTTCTGAAGAGCTCAGCATTAACTCAACATATTATTTCATTCTTGGATATTACCAATTTTAACAATCTTTGTTGTGTTTTAACTAAAAATTTTCTTGAGCCCAGTATAATTAATTTTACTGATTTTTTTCCAACATAAATTTAAACCGAATGAGACCTTAGCAGAATAGTTTCATAAAAAATTAAATTTTGGAAGGAAATTGGGGCTTTCCCTTAAAACTTATTTTAGAAGGTTTACCAGATGGGTTGCCTACCCATTTAAAACAATTAGTAACCATAAACCCACCTAACTCTCCAACAGAATGGTTCAAAATATTAACTAAACTTTTCAAAATACAAAAATTTACTCCTGAATCAAGTATTGTCAGAAGTAACGAACCAATGGATAGAAGTAGACCAAATTATTACAATAAACCACCTTCACCTATTATGACCAGGTAACCAACCTCATTTTTACCTCGACCACCAAACTATTTTAGGCCTAATTTCCAAAATTATTCTAGACCTCGTCCAAACAATTTCTCCAATCATCGTCCACCTTTTAATATTAGACCAAATCACAATTCTCATTTTAAGCAGGGATTGCCATCTTAACCATGTAAATTTCTATAAGATAAGGCATTTTTAATGAATATAATTGGTCACAAACATGTCCTTTGACACGATCTAATTTTTTGAATACTTAATCCATGTCTAACACTATTTCCCAGTGCACAGGAAACCCTGTAAGTCCGGAACAAAATTTGAGGGAAAATCAAAACACCTCTACTGAGGCTCATGGCCCAGTACAATGACAATAATTAGTGTCCGGACATCTCTCAACCAAATCACATACTTTAACAACCTCAAGCCAAGCTAACTTGGAATATTTACCCATTTTGCATGACAATGTCAATGTTGCTATTGACACTCACACTTATTTTTGCAGATATTGTCAACAAACTTCACTTGAAGAGAAAGAAGACTAGTCCTATAAAAGTAAACCAAGCCCATGGCAATTTCCAATTGAAACAAATGTTTGAGACATATTTAAAAATAGGATAAATGAAGAAAAAATAAAATTATATATTATCAATAATCATTTAATTTACCTAATTTTAGGACTTCCAGATTGTAGTCCTTTCAGTTTAATTATTAATTGCACTAAAAATAGAATAATTCAAAATGAAAAAAATTATTACAAATTTGAATACCAAAAATAAAAAAAAAATATCTTTACACACATTAAAAGAAACAAGAAAAACAAAAGACGCTCAGAGTAGTATAGTCAGTACCTCAGAGGACATTTTTCCACCTTTGATTGTAAAAGATTTGTTTGATTCTATGATGTCTCTTGTATCTGAATATTCACATATTTTTGCTAAAAGTAAATATGATGTTAAATAAAATTCGAATAGAACGCCCTAGAATTGTAATGACTACCTACTCACCAGTTTCTCAAACAGCTTACATCCAGGTACTCAACAAATGATAAACTTAATTATTCCCCAATAATATTGGCCTCATATTAATCAAGATATTTCAGCTTTTGTCAAACACTGTCATGCTTGTCAACTAAATAAAAAGAAAAGACAAAAGTGATTTGGTCTTTTAAAGACTGTCCCTCCCCCACGGATCAACCTTTTGAATGTCTTTATGTTGATACTGTTGGAGGATTTAATTATTATAATTCTCAATTTTCTCATACTTCCGTCGGAGGTGATCTCTGCTTGGAGCCCTGCACTTGGTGTACGGTTACTGTTTTGCTTCTGCCGGTTGGCGTTCGTTAGGGTTAATGTGTAGGTTTCGACCTACCGGACAACTTTTACTCCCTCTGGTTCTTCGCTCTCCGGAGCGATTGGATTTTCTCCCCGCCAGAGCGGGTAAAGCTTTTATTCCCCCCTCTTTTTCGAGGGTTTTATTCGGATGCATCGTTCCTTTCTCCCACTTACCGTGGTTGGAGTTCAAGATGGATCCCGTACAAATGGAATCAGGTGAGTCGGTTTCTGGTTGTTTTCAACCCATGTCTTTAGAGTAACATAAGATCGCCATTGATACGGTCAACAGTTTTGAAACCGCGTGGGCCATGTTAGGCCAGGTATATAAGTTATTTGAAGCTCTCCCTCGCTATGAATATAGCTCCAAGGATCAACAATCCAACATCCATCAACAAGTGTCTGAGTTAAGAGATTCAGCTCGTTATCAAGTGCAGTATTTCGCACCAAAAGACTATGAGGCAAAATTATGCGAGCTGAATGAGGTTAGAAAGGTTTGGGATCCCCAGGCACAAATGCCCTTAGACGATGGGTTTCAGCTAGTTAGGCGATGTAAGCAACCCTCTCCTCGAAAATATTCTGGAGATAACACCTTAAAAAAAATTAAAAAAAAAAGGTGCTCATAGAAACGTTGAATCAATTCGACAATTTAACCATCGAAGAAGCACCCGACTTTTTGGTCGAGCCAGAGAATCTTCCGATCGCTGCAACACATGCTACCGTTAAGCCTAACTTGGCTTCCAACCACCTGGTCACTAGGAAGGAGCGACCCTTCCCTCCAATAACCATAGACCACATTCCGAGGAAAGATCTCCTCATCAAACAACTGAGGGATTTGACCAGAGGAAGAATTATCGCTAGGGTACAGGGTACTGGAATCAAGGTTTTCCCCCGAACAGCGCAGGCTTACCAGCAGGTCCGCGGTTTTATCGTTAAATACAAGCTGCAAAGCTTTACTTATCAGCTGCCGGAGCATATAGAACTCCGCGTCGTGATCGGAGGCTTACATGATGCAACTCCCCCGGGGGATATCATTCAGGAATTAAAAATCAGGAATATCTCTGCTAATTCATGCCAAGTCATGATTAACAGACGTACGAAGCTTCCCATGCCTCTCTTCCTCGTTACACTAAAAAAAAATGAGGAAAACAAAACAATATACAACCTAGGAGAGCTTGGTTATTTTAAAATTAAAGTAGAAAGCTAGAGAAAACGTATAGGCCCTGCTCAGTGTTTTCGCTGTCAGGGAATTTTTCATAATTCTAATTTCTGTACACGAAAACCTAAATGTGTAAAATGCGGAGGCAAGCATCTTACTGCCGAGTGTAAAAACTCCTCGGATACTCCACCTAAATGCTGCCATTGTGGTGAAAACCACTCCGCTAATTTCTCTGGCTGCAGAAAAAATCCACTGAACAAGCCTCCCCCACCATCTAAGGATAATGTTTGGGATGAGAGGGGAAAAAAAGAGAAGAGCTTCTAGCTAAAAACGCACTACAAACAACAGCGATAGGGAACTTATCGGAAATCTTCCCAGTTAGGCCTCCCCCGGCCGTAGCCAGTACGCAGGGAACCGCCTCCTCGATCGGCGCTAGCCTCTCGACGTTCAATACTCCGCCTTGCCGCGACCTGCTTTCCCTGGTCAACGGGTTTATCAAAATTTCAAACTCCGACAAAACACGGTTGGAAAAACTCAATGAGGTAATGGCCATCCTCGGAGAAGACATGTCACTTTAAATTCTTGGGGGTGCAAAATTTTGGTTCTTTAATTATCGTCAGCTTCAACGCTGACGGTATATATACTGATTTTGCAGAATTTTTAAATTATGTTAATATACACAGCCCCGATATTATTGCTCTAAAAGAGACTAGGCTACGTCCTTCTGACTCCCTTAATGTGGCTAATTACACTACCCACAGATCAGATAGGATTACACACCGAGGAGGGGCACGGCACTTCTAATAAAAAATTTAATACCACATCACAGAGTCGACTTTTCCACTACCAAACTGGAGAACACCACTGTTAACGTTGAATTAGAAGATAAAAAATTTCTCACAGTTAGTTCGATCTACAGACCTCCTAATAATAATAGATTTACTCTTGACATTGAAAAACTTTTCAGAAATCGTCCTCATTGTTTTTAGTAGGGAATTTTAACTGTAAGCATCACTCTTGGAGCCCAATATCCTCAGAAAATCATGCACGCTGCACTTTATTCAGGCACTCATTAGTAAACAGATACAAATTTCAGGCTCCCAGTGAACCGACCCACATCCCCTTCAGTAGCAGATATAACTGTACTATTATTGACATAGGACTCTGGCAGGGAATTTGCGACCCAGAAGTACTACATCTTCGGACCTCTCCAGTGATCACAATCCCGTCAATTTTAAATTAAATATTGAAAATTTTTCTAATCCTCTAAGTACTTATCTATTCACTCTTGGTATAAATTCCAAGATTTCCTCTCCAATAGCATTACGGGGAATCCTTCAATTAATAATTTAGAAGAGCTCGATAGCAATTTCGAATTTCAATTCGTGCATTTCAGCAGCTATCAACCAAGCTAGCGTAAGCAAAGATTTAAACATACCTCACACGAATCTCCCTCTGTCTATAAGACGAGTGATTCATGAAAAAAATAGAATTAGGAAAGCCTGGCAGGACACCAGAGACCCAAATTACAAAACACTACTCCATAGCATGAGAAAAAAGATTAACAAATTAATTAGGTTAGATAAAAAAAAATTACAGATAACATACTCGAAACTGCCAGAGCAGAGGATTCCTCACTACACGATCTAATCAAATCGACTAAAAAACTGTTCATATAATTCTTCCATTACTAGGGCCTAGAGGATTAGTTTACTCGAATCTTGATAAAGCAAACATTTTTGTTGATTCACTAGAGGAGAGTTTTACCGAAAACCCAGATGTATACTCTGACGAGCACATAGAAAAAGTTGATAGAGCAGTTAGGAGGCTCTTAAACAGAGATCCGAACCCTTTGCATCCTGTCCTCACCTCTCCTTTGGAAATTAGCGAAATCATTATTAATCTTAAAAATAAAAAAGCTCCAGGTCATGATAAAATTAGAAATATTTGTTTAAAATCGTTACCAAAAAAAGGACTAACTTATCTAACAAAAATTTATAGCAAATACCTGCTTTACAATTATTTCCCATCGGCCTGGAAGCACACAATTATCACTCTTCTCCCCAAACCATGTAAAGATATTAGAATCCCTCCCAATTATAGGCCAATTAGTTTATTGAATACAATTCCAAAAGTATTCGAAAAAGTTCACTTAATCAGGCTGCAGCACCACGCCAATAGCTCCATCATTATTCCTCCATTTCAACACGGTTTCAGAGGGCAAACCTCAACCAACCACCAATTATTTAGAGTCACAAATTACATCATAAAGAGTTTTAATGAAAAACAATACACTGGAGGAATTTTCCTAAACGTTGCGAAAGCCTTCGATTGGGTGTGGCATGATGGATTAATTTACAAAATGATACAACTTAAATTTCCAGATCACTTAATTAGGATCACACACAGTTTCCTCGAGAACAGGACTTTCCAGGTCAAACTGCACAATACCTACTCTCGTATTGGAAATATTCAGGCCTCGAACCCTCAGGGAGCAATTATTTCGCCTTTTCTCTACTCGGTCTTCACTATTGACTTTCCTACAGATGTTATTATTAATATTTGTTTATTTGTGGACGACTCCGCTATCCTAGCCCAAGACGTGCATCCGACAGTTGTCCAGCACAAATTACAAAATTACTTAGATAAACTGGAAGACTGGCTTACCTTGTGGAGAATTTCCATTAATACAGACAAATCCATTGCTCTTATTTTCAGCAAAGGACCCTTCAAAAACAGACTTCCCAATTTCGAACTCTTCGAGAGAGAGATCAATTGGGGAGATAGTACAAAATACCTGGGGGTGATCCTAGATAAAAAAAAAATAACTCACTTATCGACACCACATCCAAAATATTAAAAAGAAGTTCAATTTGAGACTAAACAAACTAAAACGATTATTACATTACATAAGAATTCTAAATTAAGTCTGAAAAACAAAATTTTAATCTACAAGTCCTACCTACTTCCAATCATCACGTACGGATACGCTATTTGGGGAACTGCAGCCACTAACAATATCAACATCTTACAACGACTACAATCTGGTGTGCTCAAATCATTCAAAGGGGCGCATAGTTTACACAGCACTAAAGCAATACACGACATAATGAAAGTCGACTCAATTAAATCCACTATACGTAAGCTTATAGCAAATTTCCATAGCACCATTTCAACACACACAAACCCATCTATTTCATTTCAGGCAGCCTTTTCCGGGAGAGCAGGTAGATATAACTACCCTCAAGCAAAAACAAAAATACACGGCAGATTTAAATAAGCCAAAAATATCCAAAAAAATATATAAAAAATACAAAAAAATCATACTATAGAAAAGTATAAAAAACCCGCTTATCTATTTCTTCCAAGAAAATCCAAAAACAATCATATAATTATTTTAAAAAAAAAAGTTAATTTTCAGTACTTTGACTGTAAAATGTTATGATCTATTGCAATAGCTCTGAGACATGTCAGAACCGACTTGCTCAAATTTCGTTTATTCGGCTGATTTCATCAATTTCTAAATTAATTGAATCCTTGCTCTTTGGCGAAGCCCGAGCTTTCATTTTAATATTCACCATCTCCTCCATCAAATGCTCTTTAATACAATATTCACTTCCTCGCTCTGAGCACTATCTGTAGCTCGGATGGCGTTCTCATCTTCTCTTCCTAAGCCAAACTTTTCTCTCTGCGCAACTAAACGCTGCGTACCCTTCTCTCCGCTCCTCGCCAATTTTCTCGTAAGGGGGACAGCGCATTTTCTTCTTTCTCGTCGTTCCTTTTTGGTAACGACTCCGACTCGTTTCCCTTGGCCGACTGGCTTTCAATACGGTGCAAAGCGCCCGAATTCTCCTCTCTCGGACATTAATTTAGCTACCCTTAGGGTCGCTTAATCAATGATCTGAACTTTCTCTTTCTCTTTAGATTGATTCCTTTTTACTCCTGTGCTTCCAGTGATTTTCAGGGTGCGAAAATTAAATTTTCCCACCCCTTTTAAGGGCTCTCTTCTTTTGGAATTATTTCCACTTCTCTCTTTTCTACGGAGTATAAAACCTCTCTTTTTGAGGATTGTTACTCCTACTCATGTTTATCCTAAGAATTTTTATAATTCTTCAAAAAAATATCTTCATATAGTAATTGATCATGCAACTAGATATGTTTGGGCTTTTCTATCCAAAAATGAAAATTCTGAAACTTATATTAATATTTTAAAATAAATTTTGCAAATTCAAACGCCATCTAAATTGCTAACTGATAGAAATGGTGCTTTTACCTCACCAAGATTCAAACATTTCTTTAGAAATTACAATATTAAACATTTACTAATTTCTTCACACTACCCACAAACGAATAAAAAATGTGATCGTGTGTCAATATATTGTAAATAAATTAAAGTGCTAAGTTAATTCCTTTATTTCTAAAATCCCCTGAACTAAACTTTTAGAAAAAATAATTAACGAATATAACTTAACTCTATATTCTGTTACAAAATTTCCTCCTGCATATTTGTTATATTGCATTTTACCATATAAGCCTCCATTATCTCAAAAATAAGTTTACCCTCCAGTAGAAGAAGATAGAACATTGGCTAAAAGTAATACTTTCCTTTATCATGATAAAATTGAAATTAGATATGATAGTCGTTTCATAGATTCAACTTTGCAACCGGGTGACAATGTGACGTATGAAGAATTCAATTATCCAATTAGTCGAAAGTTATCGCTAATTTTTTTAGGACCAATGAAATAGTAAATAAACTTTCTGATGTAAATTATGAAATAACTAAACCAAATGCTATAACTAAAAAATCTACTGATATTGTACATGTTTCAAAGTTAAGATCTTACTATCCTCCAGAAGAATTAAAATTAAGTCATGAATAAATAATGCTTTAACTTATACATGAATAATGAAAGTAAAAAGTAAATAAATTTAGCAATAATTAAATAATAATAATATAAAAAAAATTCCGCCCTTTAGTCTTTAGTTTTCCTCCTTCTGTTCATTAACAGTTTTAATTCTTAGGAGTTTCTTGGTGTTGTGATTACTATCACAACAAGACAGAAAATTTCAGTAGTTGTGCAGAAGCATGAGGATCTAACCCAAGCACAAAAGTTAAGTACTCACATTGACCAAAATCTGCGACCGATGGCAACATGAAAAAATGCTAGGCACTAAAGAGAATTTCAACGTTTTGCAAAAATACATTGACCATACAGTGTTTTCGAGCTTAGGGACCAGTCTCGCAGGAATTTCCTTTTGCTCATGGTTTCTATTCAGTTGATAGAGAGCATGAGCAAAAAGGAAAGCAACCTTTTTATATTTTGGCTTTAAACAAATGAATATCCTATAGATCATATACCACTATAATTTTTACTGTGGTCCATAATCCACAAGTTCTTTGTGTGTTTCAAGTACAACCAAAAAACAATACAAACAATTTCTTTTGTATTTTGTTTTCACATAGAGTGTATTCACAAAAATATTATATATATATATATATATATATATATATATATATATATATATATATCAATATATATAT
>BMAW01011635.1:33680-45284 GCA_019974015.1 Nephila pilipes
CATTTAGTAATTATTGTGAGGTCAAATGATCGTACAGTTTCAGAGAAAACATTCCGATCAAAGGTGATCGTGAAATAAAATACTCATATTAATTATAATACTCATAACAAGTTACTCAGAAAAAAGACCGTTGTTATAATTCATTAAAACAGTGAATAAAGGTTTTCATAACTGGAAGTTGACATACCCGAGACTTCGCGCTCACACACAAATAGTGTCTTTTAGTTCGCGTTACATATTGTGACTTAAATGAGTCATGTCTAAGTATGTGTGTCTCTCGACTGGAAAGTGTGTGGGATGAATGAAAAACAAAATAGTGTGAGCCCATTTTAAACCGTGTTTAAATGCGTCAGCGAAAGGGATACAGGGACGTCACTAAAATAAATTCGCCTCCTTTCTTCCTAAATGGACCAATGACATTCTTGAGTCTCAGTTGTACTAGACCATCTTTGAGTCTTTGAAATGTTAATTAAAAGAGTTTAAGAGAATTAGAACCCGCTACTTCATGACTGAAGGATCTACGTATCAATCCGAATAAAATACATACATGCAAAAAATAAAAAAAATTAGAATTACTCGTATTTCACACACAAAAAAATCTCATAACAACATTTAAAACTTCACGCAGGCTTGCTTAAGGACTGATAAAGTAACAATAATAATAATGATTAGCCTATACGACATGCTTTTTTTAAATATAATGGACGTGAATCGAAAAAAATGCTCACACAATGAAGCGAAGTAGCGACATTGTTAAAAAAAACTAATTTGTCAAAAGAATATTACTTTATTCAGAATGGAAATGTTAATTAGGAAATAGAATCCGTTAATTTTAATCATTATTAACAAGCCACAAAAAGTGGATGAAATAAATATATTAAGAATCTGCTTAGTAAAAAATAACATAATAATTACAGATAAATAATTTTAGAAATTCTATCATTATTTATTTTCCTGCATTCCTTTACATATCTACGAACTAGTTTTAATTTTGTTTTGCTTTTTTTCTCTAAAATATATCTAATTGAGAGTAGTATGTCACTGCACTTGCCCCGTGGAAAGGACGTCATTCTCCCTCATCTCTGGAACCGACAGAGAGGTTGCGAGTGCTCACAACGGTATACCTTACTATGTTCTCGTTTTACATCAATCGTTTCGCACTATACAAATCAAATTAATTTTAATTCTGGTGTTTTAGTGAGTTTCGAAGGAGGTGAAGTGATTTCTGTTCTGCATTTCCTCATTGGAGATAATATTATAAGCACACAGTACTTCAAAGAATAAAAGTCTTTCGATGTACGTTGAGAAAATGAGTGGCATCATGAAAGAATTTAATGTGTGTTGAACACTTACATGACTCACACAGAATCTGGATGTCCATATAAGAAAGTGTGTCATTTCAAAGAGATAACGGAGAAGGAAGGGTTTCTCGTCGATTCTTTTGGAATAACTTATCGTAGTGGTGTACACAGAAAATATTTTTGGCGAATGCATGTCGTCATTTCCGAGACAGAAGCAATTTTTTTGTTTGTTTAGTATAACCACTTGGTAAAAAGTAAATTTTATGTTATATCAATCTTATTTCTTCCATTCAAAAGTTTTTAAGTTTTGATATCCTTTTATCGAGTTATAATTTTTTTTTACAAAGCAAATATCGCTTAAAAAGTAATTAAGATACCGCAAGAATTAAATTTGTATTTTTGGTGGGTACATTTTTAGGGATGCATCCCCTTCCTCTCCCTCTTCATCTACAAACGTGGAACCAGAGGTACTCTTTCACAGACCGGATTAGCATTTCTATTCTTTTCTTGAGTAAGCATGAGGAGAGAAAAAAGTTCTTACATTAAAAATATGGAAAAGAATGAAATAGTATAACAAATTCACAATTTAACAATGCGTTAACGTTTATTTCAATTTAGCTATTAGATACTTTGTAACCTTGTCGTCGGATAGGTACTTTTCGTTTCATCTCGTGAAGTCCAAGATCTGTCAAAACGGACCACATTAAAGCTCGCCTTTTCGTTCCTTCTTTGCTGGAATTCCTTCTTCTTGCTGGTCCACCTTCTCTTCGAAGGTTCCATTCTTTGTTTCCCACCGTCTTTTATGAATCTTTCGGGCAGGTCTGTCTCACGCCTCCTTCAATTCTTTTCCATTCCTGAATGGAACAGAAATCGACTTGCACCGGCAGCTTCTTTGTCTGTCCCAGAAACTATTCGTTGTTTTAGGACAATGCTCAGTTTGACTCTCGCCGATTTTGGTGCTATATATCGAACGTTATATGGATGCGCCCAGAATCAATATTTCACTTCGATGCATAGTTCACATTTCCTGATAATTCCTCTTCACAATTGCGGCTTATCCATTCCATACCTGTGCAGCAGGGAAAGTGTTTAATGACAACATCATTGCAGCTGACAACAGATGGGGCTTATCTGTTGCCTGCTTAGAAGAAATAAACCTTTTATTGGAGAAATAAACTTTACCAAGAGGCACAGGAGTTTTTCAAAAACATACAAATCTACAATGTACACACAAACATATATACAAAAAAAGGTACTTCTAATGACGCGTTACTCTATCCTGGTTAATCCATCCGCATTAAGCGCCCATTAAGCTTTCCCAGTTTAATTATGGACACTCGGTATATATCAATATATATATATATATATATATATATATATATATATATATATATATATATATTAGAAATATTTTATACCTAACATTATGCTTCCTTTTTCTTCTGCCCATGCATTTTCTTTCACATTATTTTCTGAAAACAACATGTTAGCACATGTCAGAAATTTAGTATAAAAATATCTCGAATAATAATATATGAAATTAAGAAATAGACTGCAATTATATTTAATAAAGTATAATTTTTTTCCGAAGGTGGTATCAGTACTGTGTTTAAAGGCTCACAATCGCCGAATTAATTAGTTCCGTAATTCTTCCCAATTACGAAATCATTTCCGAAATAAACATTTCTGAAACATTTTTAATAAGAAATTCTTAATGAAAATTTCATTTTTAAAATATCGAAGAAATAAGAATCTATGATTACGATGTAATCTATTCAAATCATCCATTAGTAATAGCAATTATACTTTTTAATAAACCAGCAAGTCGGAGATACACTAATCTTAAGAAAATGTAATTTGCTGATATTTGTGAATACATTTTCTGTATTATATATAATAATGTTTCACAAGCAATATAGATGACGGGGTTTAAACAACAAGTTTTATCATTACTTTAAAATAACAAATATATTAAACACCAAGAAAGTGAAAAAAATTCTCATATCTATTTAGCTAATTATAGAAATAATACTAATTACAAAAATATCGCACACTAAGAAGTAGTGAAAAATAAAACAATTCTAAAAACATTTCATCATATTTTAAATTGTTTTATGTTGATAATTTGAAAAAGAGTATGGTTTTTCTTAAAAGTTATAACGTCAGTCAAGAGATAACACATTACATGAGTTGACAGTAGTTGACCAAAAACTCAAATAGAGAGATACTTCAAAATGTTCAAAAACATTTAAAACAGTTAAAAGGCTGATTTTCGTAGATTATTTGTACTTTCGTATCTTTTATCTCTGATGCTGTGCTGGTTCTGGAAGTGAGTTAATAGGTAAGCTGTTTTCTATGTTTCGCCCTTATACTACGATCGATATAAAATATGCTTTCATGTAAGAAGTCATCCTTACCCTGATTTTATATATATATATATATATATATATATTTATATATATAATTAATTCAGAGGATTTGAGTAATTCAATTTTCATTAATATTAAAGGTAAATGTTGAAATGCGTACCATTTTGTTCATTTCAATGCACAAATCAACTTTAAAACCACTAAAAAAGCATTTTTCCTGATAAAGGGTACTTTAGTTTTGTGATTATTTTTACTTTACAAGTAAATTAGTAATTTATAATAGCCTACAGTTTATCATAAGTAAAGTAGATTTTTGAGCTATAATATCCAACGAAACTGATTTACATCATGTCTGATATTTTGAGATTTGTGTTGAATCACATTTCCCTGAAATAAATTTAACGTTATTTCTTCTAAAGGTTCTCAGAATTGTAATTTATAATCCATCTTGTTGTTATCTTTGACAAAATTTATATACATTCAATTCAAAATATTATAAAATATTTCAATTCTTGCTTTATTTGTTATTAATAAAAGCTTTGACATACTTTTATAAATTTGTGATTTCTTTTCTTTTGATCCATTGATACCTTCCATATACATAAAAGCAAACAAAAAATACATAAAAATATCATAAAATTAAATTTAACTTAAAATTTTTTTGGTTTCGTTAGCGAAATAATTAATTTTTGTGCATAGAAACATTATTTCAAACAAATACACAGTTAAGCGAAGAAATGTGTTTACAAGATATATTCGCCAAATTATTTCCCGAACATTTGTAATGTTATATTCAAAATACCTAACATTTTAGCCTTATATTTGCTTGACTATTTTTTTTTTTTATTTTCAAGTAATTCCAAACTTCTTTTTGAAGTATGTAAGAAAATTATTTTGTGCAGCTTTTTCGTTCTTCGCTTCCTTCTTTTTTTTTTATGTATTTCAAAATTTTCGCTGTAGTGTTCAATTAAATGGCTTGATAAATCCTTACTTCTCAGAACCTTTCGGTAACGTTTACGCACGCAAGTCTCAAAATAGATAACCGATCTTATTCATTTTGAAATTGTGGGCCACACGACAGCGAAAAGATCACTATGGTATATCAAAAGACATTTTGCTTTGCTTTTTTTATTATATTCCACAAAAGGGTTTTTATAAAATCCTGAGAGACTAAATTTCAATGAGCATCCCTCTGAATTTCTTGAGGAGTAAATGGAAAAAATATTACTGGAGCACTGAAGGAAAATATATCTTTCACAAAATAACACATTTTATCTTGAATTTTCGAATCATTCCTGATGTAATAAAAACAACAAATCTTTCAAATATTTCGTAAGTAACTGTTGAGGAAACAGTAAATCCCTAACAATGTGTAATCAATTTCTTAAGCATCAAATAAATCTTTTAATGGAAAAACACCGGCCCTTTTTCTCTTAATTCAATGTAAAGTCCATTACCTTATTTTTTTATAATGTTTTTGTCGTGATATATGTTATCAGTTAATCCTTCTTTGTATACCAATAATAAAAATTACTCAAACTAAAATCATTCACACGATCTTTGACAATTTCATTTTTATGTAAGGAATATATTTCTTACAATTCAGCAAATTTCTTATGACTTGATTAATAAATATGTATTCCAATAAATAATGATAAAAGTTTGGTAGCGTACTTTTATTTGAAATAAAACATTAAAGTTAACAGAGATTTATATAAAGATTACATTTTAAGCAAATATTTAAAATCGTTTTCTCCTAAACAAATAGGGATAAAGACTTTAGTGGCCTGATTCATTTCATTAATTATTATCATGAATTTTGTTTTAAGTCCAAAAAAGAAATCTTACCCTAATTAACTAAAAAAACTCAATACCCATGTTAAATATTTATGTTAAATAATAATTATTCACGTTCAAAAGGGAAAAAATAATTTTAATTTTTATTTAATAAAAATCTGTGTTATAATGTATATGTATCTTGTTTGTTATATCATATTTTAATATAATTTTTTCCTTTTTATCATCATCTATTTTTTTACTGTACATTGTTTGCTGATGAATTTAAATTAACTGTAGTTTCTTTAGAATGATGTTAATAAATGAATGATTAAATTGTACAGGTGGGAAGAATATATATTTAGAAAAATAGATTAAACAGTTTTTAAAGTTAAAGGATTTTGTGTTCCGAACTGATACTAAATTTGTTCACCATAATGAGTTGAATAGAACATAAATTAAAAATAGAATTACCGTATTTCTGGTAAATCTAGAAATACCGAGTATGATTTCAGTCACATTAATTTTTAATTTTTATGATAATACATACGGAAAATAAAGTGTTTCATGAATAATATAACGATTTTTAATTAATTATTTATTAAATATACCTTCTAAAATATTATATAAATGAAATTTTGTCAATAGGAAATTATCTTTAAAAAAATTTAAGTTTCTAATTGCAGAATACATACTTTAAGATTTTAATAACTTGTTTAGTATAAAAAGTAAAAATATCTTTTAAATAACAAAGATCTTATATTACTTGAATTAATTTAGTTTAATTAATTAAAACATGGGACAATTTTCTATAAATGCATCCTTATCATCTGATATTAGTGCAAATTTATCTTACAATATATCTGGTCTTAAAATTTTCAAGTTAAAACGCATATATATTCTAGATATTTGTTTCGGCTCATTGTTGAAGGAAAAAAAAATATGGCCCTAGGTCTTTGGCCAAAGGCTAGTTATGGAAATCCTTTTTGCAGTTAAAGCTCCTCGAACATACAATATTGCCATAAATGAATCGAGTTCATCGAGAGAAATGTTATATGTTTCATTATTTAATTTTGATCTTGAAGCAACTTCTGTACATTTATTTCTGATATTCAAAATTTTATCTGCTATGAAAAGTCAATATGTATTTTCTCTCATCGCACGAAATATTTTCTGATAGTTCATTTAGCAATTTCAAAGCTTCTTTTTTCGAAAGATCTCTTCTGTTGGTTGCCATCACTAACCATATGTAAAACTGAAATGTCACTCATTCGTTTTCCTTCTGATCAGTTTACAACAGGGAAAATATTCTTTAATTTTTTGTTTCTAGCTTGTAAAAGAGATAATAACATTCCAATACATAGGTACCATAGCTTCGAGTCACAAAAGCTCACATATCTGTCTAACAGGTAGATATATGTCAGATGTGTGGACACACCCTCTTCTCATTCTAACCCTTTTACAAAAAGCAAGTACAATACATCTCCTTAAACAATTTTTTTATAACGGAAAAATGTAGAGTTGAAATCCTGGTAGAAATTAAAAAAAAGGCTATTATTCTGTTCGGGTCAACAATGTCCTCATGGTAGTTCTAGGCATATAGACATATAAATAAAAAAAATTCCTTAGATTTCAATTAAATTCACTTTTAGACATTAGACTGAATATTTAGAAAAAGTCAAACAATTGGAAAGTTTAATTTTGAAATACAAATGTGAAAAGAGTAAAACCTCACGTCTTGGGTCACAGATGACCCACTTCGGTATTTTTAGTGTTAAATAAATAAAAATGAAACATTAATTATGAAGAAAGAATAAACTAGATATTAGTAACTATACAAGTTTATTTTCTGTTACGAGCCTACATCAAATTTATACCGTAAGATGAGCATTACCCCCAAATTAATTATTACTGTTTCTAAATCATAAGAAATTCATATTATTTTCCTTGTATCTATCTCCCACACGTTGAGGAAATGAGAGAGAAAAAAATAAAAACCGCTATAGTTTGCTTCACTTGCATCTGAAGAAGGATAAAACCTTCAGATAAAACCTTCAGATCCCTGGATAAAACCTTCAACTGTAAACTTAATTTTAAAATTTTTAAAGTTTATAAATATTTTGGTATTCTGATTAACTACCATCTTTACTGGAGCCCACATATTAACACATCAATCAATAACTCCCGAGACTAACCCAGAGATGGCGCTCGTAGTAAACCAGTAACCAGGTCTTTCTAGAGTACTAACCTTTGCTTGAAACGTGTCAAAATTTTAAGTCGATCGGACCAGAAACAGCTGAGTTATCGAGGTTGGAGTAAAGTCGTTTTGTAGTTTGTTTAAAAAATGGAAAAAACCGAGTTTCGTGTTCTGATAAAACATTGTTTTTTAATGGGTAAAAACACCGTGCAAGCGAAACAATGGATTGAAAAATGTTACCCGGACTCTTGTCCATCAAAAGCAACGATTTGTCGGTGGTTTGCCGAGTTTAAACGTGGTCGTACCGACACAAATGACGCGGAACGCTCGGGTAGACCTGTGGAAGCCGTTACACCGGAAAATGTGAGTGAAGTGACAAAAATTATAATGAAAGATCGTAAAGTGAAGCTCCGTGAGATTGCTGAGATGACACAGATATCATATGGAAGTGTATTTCCTATCCTTCATGAAAAATTGAGCATGAAAAAGGTTTTTTCCAAGAGGGTGCCGCGATTGCTTTCGATGGAACAAAAACAGCAACGAGTCGATGATTCAGAAAGCTGTTTATTGCTATTTACTCGCAACAAAAAAGATTTCTTGCGAAAAAAAAAAATGAATAAATAAAAAAAAAGATTTGGAAAAGCGTTGGAACGATTGTATCACCCTAAAAGGTGATTAACAAAAGGTGTTATGTTGATGAATAAAAAAAAATTTTGCAAAAAAAATGTTGTTTTCAATGTTAGTCTCGGGAGTTATTGATTGATGTGTTAACTGTCGTAAAGAAAAAAATAATAACATCTCATCAAATTTTTATAGGGTTTCCTGCCGTGATTTTAATTCTGAAAGTTATAAATTATGGTACTTTCTTTTATAAAACCTATCATTGTCTATGATTTGGGGTGGTGAACTAACCACTTCTCAAATTGTCAAGTTAAACTTCGTTTACAGGATTTATCTCTTAAAAATTACCAAGGCCTCTGTAGGACGTCTCCTGTTGCTATTCTGAAGGTAATCGTCGTGGTTGTTTTCCCTTTTTCATCTAACCCTAAAATTTCATTTTCTTAAATATCATTTCTGGAAGCTGCATAATTCTAATTTTTTCCATCTGGATTAATCCATTCGATTCATATACTTCACTAAGAACTGTTCATCCTGAAAAATAAATTATTTTACTTCACAAATTTCCGGGACCTTCTATGTGGGAGATTTACACTAACGGCTTTTTGATCGAGTACAAAATCGGATTTCCATGTTTGTCTTCCATCGGGGTATCCTAAATGGGGTGTGCATGATAAAACTAATTTCTTTTAATTCAGTTTTCCATGCCAAGCTTTTGGTAATTGGGTTTACCGTTTCGTGAGTCGTTTTCTACTTATTTCGATTGTTTATTATTAATATTGCATCTGTAGAATACCAAGAATTTTAGAAAACATTGGTCTTCATCGATATTTTTAAAGAGAATTTAGCTGCTTATTCTAATTTTCCTAACCTTTACTACGTTAGGGGCCACGTCGCAGATTATTACAACGAAAGTATAGATTCATTTGCAATACTCGTTGCGACTGATGATGAGGGAGCAAACGCCCCTGTCCCTCTGTCTCAAATAATTAATATTTTAAAAATAATTTTCCTTCTGTCTGGAATTCTGTAGTGATCAGTATTCGGGTTCAGTTCTAATTTCCAAGACCAAATCTGAATTTTTATTCCAATTCAGGTTTTATTACTCGCTTCTTTACTGGTCATGGTCACTTCGTTTCTTATTTAAATTGTTCACATTTGAAATATACAAATTTATTGTCGTGTGGCTCTGTTGGAGATGCTGGCGTCTACATTTTCTCTTGCCCTTTTACGAAAAACTTTCATTTAAAATGTCCTGTTGTTGAAGCGAAATCTATTTGGCTGAAATCTGTGAGTGGGAATGCTTTTTTACTTGTATTTCAAACTTAAATCCTGTATTTTTACAGTTCGAAAAATTTCCCAACACATTTCATAAATGTTTCAATATTTGGTTACATTTCTAAATTTTCAATTTTCCATATGGTGTGCCTGTAATTGTATTCCTTGTATGTATGCATATATTTTTGTCTAGACCTTCATTTCTGAATATTTTAATATTCCTTTAAGTGTGTTTGGGAGTCTGTCTGCCGGCTAAGTCAATGTGTCATCATATCAGCATCAGGTATTACCAGGAAATCAGGATGTGAATTAGGTGCAGATTGATATGCATTCCAAAAAAAAGAAAAGAAGAGTGAAACGTGAAAAATTAGAAGTATAAGAACGATCGCTTGAAAAATGAAAGTCATTAAAACTAGGACTCATTTATAAACAAATTCTTGTTTCTGTTTTCTTCTGATTTCCGGAATTATGTTTCATTCATTTCTTCTTTTCTCCAACAAAATTTTAAAACATTTTTTTTTCTTTTTCCAGTAAATGTTGAATGCGGGGGTGATTGGCTCTCAGTGGGCCGGTTTGTAGCTCTTTGGGTGATCTCGGTGCCCATGGTCATTCTGCCAATAGCCTTCGTGTTGCTTCAGATGCTACGTTAATAGAACTATTCAATCAATGCATTGACTTTTACTCCCAAGTTTTAAGGTTCATTGAACTTTTTTTTTAATATGCGGAAATGTTTTTAAAACATTACTTTGTAAATATCACATAATATATGTAGCCATTAACATATTTACCATACGTAATTCTTATTTAAATTTATTTTCCAGCAGTGAAATTGGCCAATCAAAATAAATTTCCAAATATTCAAAAGATAACCTGTTCCAATCCAATATTAATCGCTTAAACTTAAGTTGTTGCCGGCAGTCTGTCTGCTGGCGTGATTCATTGTATCAGCATCCGTTATTACCAGAATATCGTGATGTCAATGGAATACAGATTGAAATGAATTCGGAAAAAAAAATGGAATGTGAAAAATTGGAACTTTTAGAACCGTGGCGTTAAAAATGAACGTCTTTATAGCTATGACATTTCTGTAAGAAAATTGCTTGACTATGTTTTCTTTTGATTTTCGGAATAATGTTTTATCTTTTGTTCTTTGTTTTAACATATACTGATATTTGTTACCTTTTCGTTGCAAAATATCGCGTAAAATAGTTTTCTTTTTGATAAGTAATATTTAGTGCAGGGGTGATAGTTTCCTGGGGGCCCTGTGCGTTGCTCTAAGTCCTTTGGATTAGTTCGTTTCCTATGGGCGTTCTGCCAATAGCCCTCGTGTTGGTTCTCAGTACGATGTTAATAAAGCAAAACCAAATCAGCATAACCTATGTAAGCAATTAAAAAAAATCATAACACATATAATCGTTCGTAAGATTGATTATATTAATATATTTAAATTCAGCTTTTGTGTCCTTGAGTTAAAGTGTGTGTGATTCTTAAAGTATCTCACTTTTCTTCATCCCCTTCTGCTTCCCTACAAATTTATTAAGAAACTTATTTCTTCTGTATTATTTATACAGGACAATATTAACACAAATTCAATTGTATACACTCACCGGTGTACCAACTTTGAAAAGAACTCTGACGCCTATTTTTTTAAGTAATTAGTAAAGGAACTTTAAATAGGAGGACATCTGTTAATACATCTTCATGTTGAATTATGAAAATTATCGAATACATTACTCTGCATACAAATCTAGCATCTGAAAGTATTATTAGTCTAATCCGAGTGATTGACTTAAGGATAGAAATGGGTTCATTTTTTGAAAACCAAATCAGAAGCTAAACTGATCATAAAACAAAATTTCAGAACAAAATGTTCTAGATTCCATTTTTGTTTGAAAAAAATCAAGGTTAAAGCATTTTTAATTCAAGGAATCATGCGAAAGAGATAATATTGAGAATCACTTTCTGGTTGAATAGCATGATTAAAAAAATGTCATTAAATCGCTTATTGTCTTTATCAAAAATAATTTTTAAAGGTTTTTTTTTTTTTTTTTTTTTTTTTTTTTTT
>BMAW01011635.1:45384-66411 GCA_019974015.1 Nephila pilipes
TTTTTTTTTTTTTTTTTTTTTTTTTTTTTTTTTTCCAGTTTTAAGAAATAATGTCATAAAAATTATAAGTCACAATCGTTGATAGTGAAAATATATTTTTTTGGAATAAATTTTTTTCTTCGTTTCAGTCCCGTCATACATTATATAAAATCCTCTAAATATAAGATCCTACATATTTTTTTAATATGTTGGTATTGTTATATCTAGACGTTAGCATTGTAAGTGGAACGGCATACATGAACCGTTCCTAATGCACGTGATTATAAACATAAGAGTTACAAATGAACCTTAAAACTAAAACTCCCTTATCAAATAAAACGCTTCTCAGCCCCAATCCTTCTAAACATCTGTGATTCCGGAATTCGAACGCATGCGTCCTGGAAGAAAATAGGAAGTATTAAAATCCGTTTCCCACCGAAGCCCATCATTTCTCTTCGTTAAAGTGAATCAATACAGATCTCGGGACATTTTCCAGGCCGGTTCTCTTCAGAAATGGAAGTTTTAACTCTTTAGTTAATTTTTTTTTTGTTTTACTTCTTTTGTCTCCCTTTTCATTCGATAAAGATTGGAATTTAGAGTGAGTAAGTTCACAAGAATTAAAACTAGCTCTCGTAAGATAAGTCTTAAAATTTTAATTTTACAATATGGAAAATTTGTTTTTTAATTTTTTTTGTTGCATATATAGTTTATAATATATGATTTTACGAAATACAACTTGTAATTAAAAATAATGGAATTTCTTGGTTACAGAAGTTATCTTACTCGTATTAATGACAATTTTAAACATCAATATTTCGCATTTGATCTACACATATTAAAAATGAGAAGCTTCACAAAAGTGTATTTTAAATTACAGTTATTCTAATTAGCGCGTTTTATTTATACGAATAAAAAAAAGTAATACACTCTTAATCCATTAAAAAAGGAATAAGAATGTTATTGCTTAAAGTTTTGGTTAGTGATATTGCTACGGAAAATAAATTGTTTATTTTATGTAGTTTGCAATATCGAATTGTTGTCATTATCATTTACTTTCAATATCTCTAATGAATTTTGAGCATATGTTTATTCCCAAGTCATTGATTTGAGCACCATTTAAATGTTTATAAGATGATCGGTATATAAAAAAAATAACGCAATTAATTTTCCTTATTACGAGTGCGATTTTTGGATAGTAATTTAAGTTTACGTATATTATATATCTTTTTGCTGAGAAATACCAAAGTAATTAATTTGCCTATCACTGATACATACCCTGACTTAAAACATTTTCAAAGTAACTTAAAAAATTTCTATATTACCTCTACAAAGGTTGGTTATCCTATATTTAAACAAAGAAATATAAGACATGGTTAATACGAATGTGACTAAAAATATGATTTTTTCTTTATTTACTGTTATTTCTTTAATTTTTTTTTCTATTTTTATTCACAGTCCCTCTTTATCTTTTCCTCTCTCTGTATATATATATATATATATATATATATTACATCTATTATTTTTTATTACTTTTAAATGATCTGTTATTTCAAATGTTTTTTTTTTTTTTTAATAAAAAGGTATTTTTCCTTTAGATGTTGACACAATTTTAATTTTGTTATTGATATATTTTTAATTTTTAAGCAAATTATTGGTAAGTTAATTTTTAGCTTCTTAAATTCTTTTAAATATTGCTTTTTCACTATTTTTCTATCATGTTTGTTAAGTAATTTTAAGTAAATATTTTTGGTATTTTTGAAATCATTCAATCAACTTGAGTGGTTTCATTTAAATCAGACAATCAATTTTTACTTTGATGGTGAAATCTTTCATTACTCGTATTGATATGAAAATGTGTAGTATTTTCTATGTTTGTAAATATTTTTAACGTATTGTTTGTTGTATTTTATTTTAATTTGTTAAAGTTTATTTTGAATTAGGTAATTAATTTGTTTCTGTTATTAATTTTGTCTTCCTTAAAAAATTTCAACATTTTTTTAAGATGACGTCATTGGTAAATATTTTTACATTAGATTATTCAGTAGTTAACTTACATTTGTGATTTTTTTTAGTTTAGTTAATATTACTATTTTAGTTCTGATTTTTAGTTGGTATTACAATATTATAGACGATTATTAACTGTAAATTGGCCTTTTGTAGTGAAATTGAAGATGTTAACTTTGTTTACCTTTTTTAATGCAGTTGAAATTCTGTATTGGCTGATTTCTTGTTTCTTACTATTTTTATAATGAAATTAACATAATTCTGATAATTAGATCTGTAATTACCGCCAAAAATACACGATATTCAATTCTAAAGAATGGAGCATTATTTATTACAGTATTACCATTTTTCAAAATTTTACTTTTTTTTCAATTTATTTTCAATTTTTTGGTTCTTTAATAGTTCGTTTTGAATTTTTGTTTTTAAATTTTTGATTGTTTAATTATTTAAGTAAATTTCTATTGGATTTGTATAAATATTATATCTGTTTATTAGATAGATTTAAATATTATATCTGTTTATTAGATAGATATAAATATTATATCTGTTTATCAGATAGATATAAATATTATATCTGTTTATTAGATAGATACAAATATTTTATCTGTTTATGTCCATAAAAATTAATTTTTTTTCTTTAATTGTTTTGCTACAGTTTTGCATATTCTTAGAGCTTTGTAAGTTTGTGAATTGTTTTATTTATGCTTTTTCATATAAATATATTATCATAAATTATAATGTAAGAATTTGCTCCTATATTGTGTTCGTCTTAAGTAAAATGTGTAGAATACACGTCTTCTTTCTTACATTTTGCCTTTTAGACTAATAGATATCTTATTTGTTTTCATTTTAACTATTTCCATTATAATTTCTTCTTATGTTACTGCTTTTGATTATTATTAAATTTATAATTATATATATTTAGGTTTTATATTTCTTTTTAATCAAGAAATGTTCCTTTTTTTTAATATTTTTTCTAATTTGGTATATAAATTCTTTTCATATTTTCTATTACGTTGTCTTTATTGTTTGTTTTTTAATTCTCTTATTTTGATTATTCATAGAGAGAGAGTTCTTGCTTTTCATAAATTTGATATCTGGTTGGGGTTTATTTGCTTATATATAACTTTTGTTTTTCAAAAGTTTGTTCATACTGATATCCGTTATTTTTTTTTTTCTTCTGAACATAAGAAATTATTCTAATATGAAGATTTGAGAGTTTTAACACATCGCTGTCTGGTTTGTACTTGGTCCTTTAAAAATGTTTTCTTTCGCTGGATTTATTATGTAACTTTACTTACATTTATCAATAATTTTATTTTTAAAAATTATAGGATCATGATTGGTGTGATTTTTAAAAAAAAGTACTGATTTCGGCTGTTGTGGAATAATATAGAAATTGTGAATTGTGTAGATATTTAGTTGAAAGAGGTCAGGATAAGGATGCGACTTTTGACAATATTAAACTAACGAATAAGAATGTGAAATGCAATGTGTACGAAGTCGTTGATTATTATCGAAATGAAAATACTTGTAAATTTGATTTAAGTCAAAAATTTGCTAAAGATGTTCTAATCGATGAAATTAATGATAAACAAGAGTGTGAAAACTATAAAACAAGGGTTATTCGGGATAATAAATATAAATATAAGAAATATTGTAATAATATTAATATTTATAGCAGATAGTAAGATAACATGAAATATATATATGGTTTAAAAAGTTTAGATTGCAACTATAACTTTAAAATAGGTTAATTTCATTAAAATACTTTTAATAAAAAGAGGTACAAAACATGTAAAATGATTAATAATGAGCTATTTAATATTAATTTCGTGTTTATTTTCTGTCCTATCAGAATTTATACGATGCATTTTATATTATAGAAGTGAACTGTTATTATTTTACTGCGTAATATAAAATTCTTACAACATATTTACGTATATTCTGTTCTTTTAAAACTAATAAGTTAAGAAACCAACCGTGAAATAAATTTGTTATCAGGAAGAAGTGTGGTTCCATGCACATGTCCGATGTCAAAAGACAACTTGAGAAATCCTTTTTTTTAAAAAAATGTGGATTCACTTTAATGATGCTTACTTACAATAACAAGAATATAATAAATCTGAATGTGAGAAATGTATGATAAATTTCATAAAATGCAAGAAAACTTTTGCAGACTTTACAAACAAGACATTTTTCTGTTGTAAATGTCTACCTCAACAATTGTCCCTAGGGGACAGTCGTTGAGGTAGACTTTGATAAACAGATTCTAGAACAGAATTCCTTTATTATCGATGTCAGTTCTTGTGTATTTGATTTTTCATCGGATAAAAGGCCTAAAATTCCCATTCTGAAAAGTTCTGAGGAAAGTTTCTGAGTAACAGGGACTAAAAAAATGGTCTCCTAAAGTATTAAATAAGAAATACATTAGACTCTAAATATATTTGTATTCAAAATCATTTCCAAATTTTTGCATTGAACAGTAGATGTTACGTTTTTTTCTCATTGCTGAAAATGAGCCAAAAAATTGAAAAAGTAACGTGAAAATGAAAAGCATAAATATTTAGGTACAGATGCAAAAACTAATCGTTTCATACCAATATTTTTACATATATTTCCGCAGATCAGACGATTGGTGAATCAAAAAAAAAAAGTCCTAATAAATCCTATGTCATCTTATAGGACATACACAGCAATTAGATAGATATTTATAAAAATTAAAACCAATAAAAAATTAAAACGTTCTATGCAAAGTTTTACAAAGAACACATTTAAACATACAAGGTGTGCTTTTTTTATAATTATTATTAAACTTCTCAATTAAGAATAAGAATCAGAATACACGATGAAATAGAAAGAAATGGACAGTAGTACATTTTTCCGTTATTAAAAATAAAAGAAATGATAAATTATTAAATTCAATTTATTTAAGTTTCAATATATTTAAATTTAGCTTTTCTAGAATCTTCTCTACATAATTCATGAAAAACTTGGGTTTCACAATGAAACATTATTTTTTATAAGTTAATTAATGATATATTAATTAATTTTTAAAATGGGGTCCGAAACGACCTTTTTATTTGACCTTGGTTACGAATTACGTGGTCCATCGTTAATAGTCGCCGAGTAGGTTTACAGATTACTTATTCACAAACATAATTTTAAATATATTAAAATCTAAATTAACTGTCTCATATACTTTTAGTTCACAAAATTCAAGGTTATTTATTTAAAAAAAACCAATACATATCATGTATATGTTGATCGAGAAAAGAAAACCTGCACAGAACTCGTTTTATAAATTAATTTTTTTTTTTGAATTCTTCAATTATGTTAATGCTTCGATGCAAATGTTCTGAGCTGTAAGAAACGCAATAATTGATCGATCAGAGACAGTTCTAAACTGTTGAACCTCTTTATTCAGAAATTAAATAAGCATACATAAATGGAGTTGTGATACTTTTGTGTTAACTTAGTAGCGGCTAAAACAAAGAATATATAATTGATTAAGAATTTTACTTATCTCAACAAAATAGCAATACTGAATTAGAGTCTGGGATAAGTATTTGTAAGTTGGATCCGAATTACGTTTCCGGTTCACTCTCACTTATCATCACCAATATTGTGAGCTCATCAAATTCCATACTTCCTTCTATCACTAATTATTCCAATACTCCGATCTCTTTGATTACTCATTACCTATCCACTACATTTCTTACACATTAATGCTGATTAACACAAGTGTTATTGCTCTTTCACAAGCCAAGGTTCTCAGTTCAAATAACGTGATAAAGTAGCCCAAAAGATTACATGATGGATATAACGCATCAGGATTTGTTACAGACATAGTTAGACCTTTTTTTAATTATATCCTTAATATACTACTTGCAATTCACCCTATCTTCAAGAAAGGGAGGATTTATTTTTATTACATCAGATAAAACAAAAGCACATTGTTAGGAATTTTTTCTATAGAAAACAAAAAAGAAATGTTTTCATACAAAGTAGATTATCAAGTATCTAAATTTATACATCTGAAGCAATATTCCAAGTTATTATTTTCATTTAAATTCTGTTTCTAAAATGAGTTTCTTGTACATTTATTGCTGAAAACCTGTATCTTATAATGAAAACATTCATGCACATAATCAAGCTTATGACTGTTCTGTTTTTAAAGCATGCTTGCTTCAGAGACAATAATACAATCTTCTATTTTTGAAAGGAAGATCATAATACATGGTCTATAAAATTATCCCAAAAACCAGCAACGGTTTTCGGCCCTGGATGTGATCAAGGAGGCATCGGTGTTTCGAACCCCGAACCAATGGTTCCGAAGAAAAGTTGAACGGTCGCTTTCTGTTGTACTTTAGCCAACTAGACTGAAATGATGTCTCATTTGGCTGGTTTAGTAAGGTATTTTAAATTCTGGCGTTGTCATAGAAGAGAACCGCTGCAGGGCACAACTGGGGTAAACAGACTTTTTTTTTTCTACTGGAAGGACTTTAATATTGATGGTATTTATATTTACGGAGTGATATGTAATCACATACATCAATGCGTAAAATTTAAATAATAAAATAATAATAGCAGTTGGTATTCTTTTTCATAAGATATCCTTTATTTAGTTACTTAACAAATTAATCATAATTGGAAATAATTACCTTCCATTTTCAAATATACAAAACTAAAAATATCCCAATGAATTCTTAGAGAGCCAAAAAAAAGGCATTTTCTATTTCCTGTTACATTTGTTAACGTTAATCTGGAACTAGAACTGATGAAAAAAACATAAAATACATTCTATAACAAAGAAAAAAACGACGCACCAAAAGGAGTTGGCCGATTGCAATGAAATTTCGTAGTCAATGATATTTGGACTGAGCTTGCCAATGATTAAAATTTGGTGTCCAATGAACGAATAGTGAGAAATAAAGCGCATCGGAACTGCGCACTCAGCAGGTGTACATAAGAAGCGATTCTTAATCTGATGGTCAAATTTTCTATTGGATTGCGATTTAGGATACCTTGCAACGACTGAAAAAATGTCTCATCGCAGGATTCCAACTCATTACGAGCAACTGTCAGAGTTGGAAAGTGGTCGTATCATTGAATTAAAAGAACAGATGAGACAAATCGGAGAATCGTTCGCATTACGGGGCGAAGCGATGGGGCGATTAGAAGATGTTGGCAAGAATGGGTGGACAATGGCAGATTTCAGTGACATAATGGTAGCAGTCGACCTAGGGTCACAGCAGATCGTGAGGACAGAGTGATAGTCAGATCAGTTGTCAGAGCGCCTGATTCCTTATTATCAACCATCAGACGTGCGACCCGCACAAGGGTTTTAACTGACCATTCACAGACGGTTGATAGAGCAAAATTTACGCTCGTACTGTCCGCTACACCACCTGCCACTCACGCCTGCACACTGTCGAGACAGATAACAGTGGTGCTCGATCACGTTAGAATGATGCTGACTGAAGACTTGTAGTGTTTAGCGACGAATCCCGCTTCCCACTGTGTCCAAACGATCATTGAAGACGTGTCTGGATGCGTCCAGGGCAGCGTGCCAATCCTACTTACCCTATTCCACGCGACACAGGCCCTCAAACAGGAGTTATGGTCTGGGAAGCTATTTCTCTTGATAGCCGGAACCCTTTAGTCGTCATTAGAGACTTGTTTGGCTACCGCGTTTTAGCAGTACCATGACCATATTTTTCAGCAAGATAATGCCCAACCACATACGGCACGTGTTGCTATGAACTGTCTTACAGCTTGTCAAACACTTCCTTGGCCAGCGAGATCTCTCCCTAGTCGAGCATGTCTGAGATATGATTGTAAGGCGACTGCATCTACCAGGTAATTTCGATGACCTCTCCCGACAATTGGAGCAAATTGGGCAAGAAATACCGCAGGAGACCATCTGGTATCTTTATCTCTCGATTCCACCTGGTCAGGCAGCTTGCATCTAAGCTAGAGGTAGGTCAACACCTTATTGAGCTCTTTACTTTGCAACTCTGAAATAAATCATTCAATATTTCTGAAATTTTAATTATTTTCTATTCTGTATTTAGTTTTCCTATTCACTAATTTTTGTTTCCTTCGGACAACTCTTTCTTGGTGCGTCATTTTTTTTGTTATAGAGTGTAATTCTGTGCATAGTTTTAGAAATTTTTTAATCAAATCAATTTCGCCTAATGGAACAATCGGAATAATTACTTAATAATCATGATGGTCTTACACAAATAAAAATATATAAATAAAGCAAAACTCAGTTATTTAATTTTTATTGACTGATTATAGCTGCATTTTGTTTCATAGTTTGATCTTCATACAAAATTATTACCTAAAAGAAAGCATACTTGGGAGGGTTTCCATTGAAATGGAAAAATATATCCATTTAAAGCATTCAATCATTTATTAAAAGATGGATCCTCATCAATTTCCCTCCCCATTATACTGTAACAAAGTCAATAAATATCTTTTGTACAATTTCCATTGAGGATAGGTTCTTAATTTTAAAAAAAAATCTTCGTTAAGTTATTCGAGAGTAATTGGAAGGATGATTTAAACTCAAAGAATTATTTTTTTAATTTGTGCTGAAAGAAAAATAAAGTTGAAATTATACAGAATTTCAATTTTTAATTATAGTGAGCTTAGTTTTGAAACAAAAATAATATTTTGATAGCGTTAGTAATATAGAATATACTCTTGGACAGATTAATTCGATGAAATATGCACCAATTAGTTGTAGCAGTATTTTTTCAGTGACATACTTGCGTATAAAAGATTTATACGCAATTAGTCTTACGACTAATAAAACATTTTTTTGACTTATTGATATTATCATCTGAATTTTTAGTTTGAAAGCCAAAAACGATCAAGAACAGAATTAATTTTTTGTTACTTGTGAAGCCCGCATTTGTGACTAGTGGTATTTCCTCTTCATTTCAAAGTATGCATGGTTTTATTAACATCGCTCTCAGAAGCAACGCTATATCTATTTGTGACGGAGCTCGTCAATTTGAACCTCGGTCAAATGGTAGACATCACCTGATATACGGCTCTTCTCTCTCTCTCCAACTTCCGCACAAATCATGGGGTGTGGTGAGGAAATCCGGCATTACGAAGATTCTTCAATGGCATCAGGACTCGAATCCGTGATTCCATTGAAATAATGCAAGCCACGAGATCGCGACTATGACCATTCAGCATTCAGGTCGGAAAAATCTGTTGAGGAATTAAATTCCGTTTCACCCCCCTCCCACATACAATACAAACATAACAGAACTTACTTTTTGGCTGCTGTTGCTCGTTGGTCACAGAACACAGCCCCCAATTTAGTCACGATTTTGAGCCCTGATTCTTTTAAAGACAGATAGTACACAGTAATAGTAGATAGAAGGAACAGATGCGCGTTAAATATGTTCCAGATAGCATCCACGTAGGCATGGATGTGATGAATGTGGATGTGCCTACTATGATGTCAACCTCGTCACTTGATTGCAGCTCAAAATTACGAGGTGTAACTGACTGTGGTTTGCAGACCAAAGACCTGAATTATTGATTAATTGATTGTTTATTACTTTCGTACTGAAAAACCACACAAGGATTATTGGTGACTGACGCTACCAATTTAAACTTCGATCATGTATGGAGGACGACACATGAATTGTCACCTCACTCTCCAAGTTACTAAAGCACGGAAACAAAGAATCGTGAAAGAGCGATACAAGCTCTAGTTGGTTAGGGAGGAGATTCAGGATAAGTAAACAAATGTTTCTTCGGGAGCGTTTTATAGGCGCTCAAAAAAATTAATTTTGCAACATTACTAATATGTGTTTGAGCATGCATAAAGGATATATTATATAGAATAAGACATATTTAATTTAATATTATGCTATTTCTTATCATGGGAATATTTTATATAAATTACAAATTTATACTAAAGAAATAGTAATGACTGTGTGTGTGTACTGGTGTTCAAAATTAAGAGAATTTTCCGATTTCGTCAATTATCTTTAGAACTGCTGGACAGATTTTAATGAAATTTCGTGCGTACATGTGGTTGATTTAATACAAAAAAATAACCGTTCAACAGTTATAAAACACATGCATCATCGTGCGTAACACTCGTGGGAATCGCAAGGTAAGAAACAGCAGTTGCAGAATA
This sequence comes from Nephila pilipes, assembly GCA_019974015.1. Lineage (NCBI taxonomy): Eukaryota > Metazoa > Arthropoda > Arachnida > Araneae > Nephilidae > Nephila > Nephila pilipes. The sequence continues at coordinate 55,544 of BMAW01011635.1, forward strand.
GAATAAAGAAATGAATTAATAGGGGCTATGGTCCTCTCTTACAGAAATTTAGGCCTCGCACCGTGATTTCATGCTGAAAATAAGGGAGTTTATGAGTTCATGTGGCAATTTGTCTCAATCCTGTTGAGATGTGTGCGGCCATCGAAAGTGATGCCTGCCCTGACCCTCAAGCCTTCACTGCCGTAATGGTCGATTTCTTCGACAGTGGAGGGCAGGTAGTGGATCCCTGCTTCTTTCCATATGAAAGTATGGCGATCTTCTCTGGCCGCCATGACTGTTGGACGACCTTGCCCAATTTTTCTGTCGATGAATTCGGTATCCTTAACCTTTTGAGGACAGGCAGTCACGTTTGCGACTAAAATAAACAGTGCCTTAAAGGACGGGGTTGTTTGGGAAGTAAACCACGGAGATCATTCGACTCTTAACAGCTTCCGGAATGCCATGAAGCTCGTAAGTGTCAGTCCCTTCCTCACCCCTTCTTGTATTCAGAAGGTAGGAAGACAGACCTCCTTTCTACACGTTTATCAAAAAATTCCTTTTCCACTTTTTGTCACAGTCTGAAACAGCAAAATGAATCATTCCTTACATGTAACTTTAGGAAGAAAGTGTGCATTAAATATTGCAATTGAGAAATAATGTAATTTTACAATATTGAGCTGAAAAATTTTGTAAAATTATAAGAAAAAAATTATGTCCAGCACATATGGAATTTCATGAAATCTGCATTCCAGAAAGAAAAAAAAAAACCCATCAAATTCAAATAAATAATTTATATTATTTTTTTTAAAATAGCTTAATGTTTTATAATTTCCACTACAGTAAATTTTAGGTTTTTTTTAAGTGACCTTTTTCACAATTTCTCAGAATTATTTTTTCACAAGTTTGTGAAAAACAAATCTGAGACTTGAGTTAGGTTCCAATAGTGTTATTTACAGGTTTGCAATTTTTTTATCAGATGCTACATAAAATACTAAAAACAGATACAACTAATTTTGTAGATTTAAAAAAAATAGCTATTTATAAAAATCTGTATTTCATGCGTAGAGAACAAATTATGCAAAATTACTTGAAATACATTTACTGATTACAAAAAAGATTTGGCATTGTAAATGCATGACTATTGTGAATAATTAAGTTCTAAGAAAAGAATTTGAAGGTTAATGAAATAATATGACACACTCTGTTAATGAAAATTAAAATATCGAAAAATAATACAGCTGGAAGTATCCAAATTTGCATATATATTTATAAAAATTCTGAAACTGTAATATAATTTTTTCCGATATTTTGTCATTTTTATAGTACTGTTTTCCCTTAAGTTTGCACGAAAAAGTAATACAAAAATGGTAAAAATATATTTTGATACAGCAATAAACTCATTCGTGTTTGATAATTTCTTTACATAACCGGGGTGAAAAATTAAATCTTTATCAAATGTTTTAATTACTACTCAAGAAAAAAAATTGTTTTTTTGATATATTCCAATAATGGTACTCGATAAAAGAAAAAAAATTGTAACAAAATTAAATTATATAATTGAGTGAAGTAAGTGTTAGAAAATATAACATACTATGCTCAGTTGAATAAGAGCTAAGATATTCGAACTGTTCAAAATTTAAAAACTAAAAAAACATGAGCTGTTACACAGTGGTTTATTATAGACATAGTTAATTGTTCAAACTGTGAATTTTCTTCATTTTTATTCAATTGCAAAATGCTTGAGATTACGTTAAGTACTTTTACTGGTATTTAACTCATTGATATGCTAATGTTACAACTTCGAGAGAAATTTAAAAAAATTAAAACCGAAACTAGCAATGATAACATTTTTTTTCTTGTTTTACTATTCTAAAATTTTTAAAAAACAAGTTTGCATAAGTTCAATTAAATTTTTAAACATAAGAAAAATTCAATATTTGTAGTAAGGGGATATTTTTGTGAACGCTTTCATTGCTTCTTTTATTGCCTAAAATTCTGCCGAGCGTGATGCATTTCCTGACTTTATCATAATTAGAGAGGTTGCCTGCAAATAAGACACGCTACTTTTTTTCTAAAAGAAAACTTTTAGAAGTAAAAACTATATATTGTCATACTTGGTTGTTAGAATACTGCTGTGGAAAAAAAGTTTGCAAGCATTTTCTTTTCAGTCGTTGCAAATATTAAAGTCAAAACTCATATGTCAGATAAAACGTCAATGAACCTTTTGTATTCAACCATTCTAAGTCAGTCTATCTGGATCTTTAAATCTTTGAATGCGCAATAAAATGTATAAGGGTAGCTTGCGGATAGTGTCGGTATCAATCTCTAAAGGGAAACGAAATGAAACCTTAAGTTTTTCAATATACGTTTGGAACTAAAGGTTTTTTTTGACAGTGTGAGTTTCAGTCACTTCTTACGAGAAAAATTTTTCAAATATGATTAAAAGCTATCTTTGAGGAACAATTAATGAAGTAAAATGGTTCGGACATTCTTTAGATTGAAAATGTTGGCGCTAAAATAATTAATTTTATTGAAGCTTCAAAAAAATTCAGAAGTTCATCTAAGTTTTTTAATGACTGAAAAAACAAAAACTTTTTTAAAACATCAAAAAGAGAAGATTAATTAATGAGCTTTGTTAAATATATGTTTATCCGCTACCAGTAACTTGTTTTTTTCTTTAGGTTTAAATGCTTTTTTTTTCCTAAGTCACTGTAACTATTTAATTTTATTATATATTTATGATGAAATTTTTATGGAGGTAATTCTAATTAGAAGATCTCAGGGATACTCCCTCCGATCTTCAACAGCTTTAGATTCTCCTCTAACATTTATTACCCTTCGAGATAAGAGAAATGTTACTCTAAGAACTGAGTTGATAATCGAATTTCCTTTTTTTTAAAAATATTAATATTTTTCTTTTATCATTCAGAATTCTGAATATTACTCTTAAAATTAAAGCAATGTTTTCCATCTAACTCATCTAAAACATGCTAATTTTATCGAAATTGTATATGAAAAGCAAAAAATTAAGTTAAGAATGAATACATTTTTATATAGATAATATATTCTTATCAATTGCGTCATTCATTTTAAGGAAAAAAAATGTAAGAATGTTCTTAAGAATAAAAAACATCTTTCATTAATCATAATTCAATAAGAAGCAATTACTAATAGATCAGTATCAAACTGTCAAAACCCCCTAGGGATCTTTCTTTATTTCTGACCATCCTTCTTGTTAACAAATATTTGTCTTTTCTTCATTTTTTTCACTTCTAGACCACATTAAAATCTTGTTTGACAGAGCATATCTACACTGGCTATTGCACCAATAACCTACACATTCACTCACAACTGTCAAAAAGCACAGCTAATATATTTTTAAATATTATATTTACTGAGATATAGAGATAGGATGCTTATAAAGAGTTTCTAAACTCACATATATTAAATATATATTTGCTCTTCAGTAATATATTTAATGTCTGATTCACTTCACAGATATTTATTTTGAATTTCGAAGAATTAAGCCTTTCAGGGGCCCAGTTTGCTCAGTGCAAACGCATTATCCTTCGTTTGTAAAATGCAAACTATTCCCGTTTGTGTTTACACTGAGCAACCCTCCCCCCCCCTTTCCGAATCGGGGACCGTTAATTTTTTCAATTATATTTTTTCATTTGTATTATCATTATCCTTCCTTGACTGTATACCTTTTCCAATATATATAATAATATTGCGTTCTTTCAAAGTGTTAAACAATATTAAAACAAATCATCGTATATTTGGTGACCGCGTTTGCCTATTGATCATGGTCTCAGACCGCGGTTTTCCTTTAATTATGAGTTCGAATCGATGTAATTTATGCCCCGCCGTGTATTCGAGGTTGATTCCAGTTAAATGTATCGAGGCTAAAAGTCCTCCCGTTGACATAGTGTGGAAGTTGGGAGAGGTAGGACCCAGCTTAGGTGTCATCCTGGTCACCTGATCGATGTTCAAAATTTCGAGGTCTGTCGCCAATAGTCCTTGTGTTGCGACGTTAATGAGACCAATCAATTAATCATTGCTTATTTGAAAAAATCGAAATTTTATTGAATATATGTCAGATGGATATACTCAGTATTTTTTTTGTACAATTTATCTCTTAATAACAAAGAATAATATTTATCTGGATTTTCGAAAGGGTTATAATGTTATATATTTCTTGAAGAATTTCAACCTTAATTTCAAAATAAACATTTCAACTTGTCTGCATATGATTACATGGATGAATTTGATACATATATATTAAATTTAAAAAGTTTGCAAACTTTTAATGTATTTGCTAAAGATTATGAAATTCAAATACTTGATCAAGCTACATGCATTTAAACATGTTTTAAAATAGATGATCTGTGATCAAAACGAAACATTTATTTCGTTAATGCTTTGACGAAATATTATTCCTATTCGTCTCTTGTGCCATAGCTAAACTCAATGTAATAACATTAAAAGTCAATAAGTCAGTCAGAGAGACGTTAGACAGATCGTATACACTGTATTCATTGGACAATTTACTACTATAACAACAAATGTATACTGACTATCCCAAAATATCGCCTTAGGTATATTCACTTGCTCCACCAATATCTAATTGAATGGAATCTTACCAATATCTTAGAGGTGAGGCTGTCTCGACTCTTAATCTTCACGTGGCCATCGATAACTTGTGACAATTCTCAACACCGTCTACGACTCTGAAACAATTGCCAAAAGCTAGAACCACTCGACCTCTATCGTGTGACTCAAGCTTAGCTTATATATTTCATATCTCCCTCTCTTCACTTTGTTTCTACCTGCTTGTAATTTAAATGTTCAAATTTCATTTTTGGTTGGGGAAAATGTTATTTAGCAAAAGCAATCAATTGCAATTGAAGTCTCCAAGATTAGTGAAGAGAAAACCGCTAATAGCCCAATGTCACAATACAGAGTTTTGTAATATCTTCAGAGTAAAAGTTTCAAGCAACACCATAAAGTATAGCAAAAGAAATATTTCTGTGGAATAGTTAAAATTTTCCCTCATAATTGCACCTATTTATATTCATGTAATAAACGTATTTTTACATATCATAGTTTATCTCATAGTTATAAATTATTTATCTCAATAAAAATTGAAACAATAAAAGACTAATCCCCCTTGCTATAAAATTTATTTCTGTTATTAATTAAAAAATTCATTTGTAATATATATGGAAGTATTAAACTAATTTTAATGATTTGAACTTTTTTTTTCATTGCTCAATAATTTATTCTGACTTTTAGATGCTAAAAAAATTATTTACACTTACGAAATAATCAATGAAGAGTTTTTGTGCTCATAAATAGATAATTCAAAATGTCTATGTATTAAATTATATGAAATGATGTATAATATAATTTGATAAATATTTATCATGTAAAGTTATGTGGCCAATGCCTATTATGAATACTGCTAAATAAAATAATTACAATAGTTTTCTCCCTATTATATTGCATATGAATAGAATAATTAACTGCATGAGCTCTAATTATACTTTTAAGAATGATGTAAGGAAGTAGTAGAAAAGAACGTGATTTCTATTTTTTGAACATATTTCTGAAAGCTCCTTCAGTTGAAAACGGTCAGATAATCGGCTTTGAGAATAATGTTCCCATAAAAAAGGAAAATCATTGGTAGCTAAGGACTTCATGAACCATAAACATCCCAACTACCCAGCAGGTGAACAACACTCAGTCTGGTCCTTTTGTCAGACGACAGTTCTAACTGCCAATCATTGACAGGAAAGAGAGTAAGCAATGTAGTAAAATCTCCTGTCTCCACCAGAGTTTTCTTCTCGAAAGTGCCTTAAGGTGCAAAAGTGCCAAAGGTTAAACTGTTTCCATAAGTTGGACACGACGCTGGGCGTTAAATCGAACTCAATGCAAATCTGGATCTGAGAGTGGCCTGCTTCTAGCCTACCTACAATTTGTCACCTCATTCTATCATCTATAATCACTCTTACTGCTTTAATTTTAATTTAAGCGATTGCTGCAAAAAAACAGCAGAAAATTCGGCAAAATGCGCTAGCCAACAGAATGTGGATTTTAGCACGCTCGCTTATAAATTTTGTTTTTCCACCAGTTCTGGCCCAATACACATATGCATTTGCGTATTCAATGTACAAGATTTGCATCTTTAGTTCGAAACACTATTTTTACAATTCGTTCAAATCTTTTCATGAAATTCTACAAGTTATATAAATTCTCTTAAATATGAATGAATTGTATATATATGTGTGTATATGTATGTGTAGGATGTTCAAGGTATTAATTGTATTTTCAAATTTATTACAAAACCAAGCCACCCCCCCCCCCATTCCTGAACAAAAAAGGGAAGCGTTTAGTACGCGCGTCCTTTCCCCCTCTGCCTTTCTCCGCCTTCTCTCTTCACCCGATGTAACTGAATTCCGAACGCAAGCGTGCGTTCCAACGCCCATTGCCAATATGCGATTAAATTGAGTGACCATCTATCTTTCTCGAGGGAACTACTTATTTAAAATATGTCAACTTGTATATAACAGTTTTTGTAGATAATTTTCTTTCATCTCTCCTTCTCTTAAACAAAGTAAAACAATTTGAAGCCTTATCATTAAACTGTAAATGCCGACGCCGAACATTTCAGTTCCTCTAAGCACCGAAGCACCAGGAGGTGTTTTTGTGCAGAGAGATATCTCCTACACACACACACACACACACATATATATATATATATATATATATATGTGTGTGTGTGTGTGTGTGTGTGTGTGTATATAAATGAACACATGTGTATATAAACACTCGAGAGTTACTCTAAATGAAGTACGAACACTAAGCAAGACGGGGAACGAAGGATTCCGAGGAAAAAGTTAGTTCAAAAAGTCACCGCTAGAGGAATGTTCAGCGTTGCGTAATTAAAAAGAGTGCTTTAAAAAATACAGAATCAATACTGAAATAAAATTGCAATTTCTTAGCATATTCAACAATTTTATTCAAGTTCAATATTGCAACATTTTTAAAAACGCGAAAAATTTATATTAACTCATATGAATTTCTCTATATATTATTTCATTTACTGAGACTCGATGAAAGCAGCAGCTTCGAAAAAGGTTCTTGATTCAAATTTCATGTTACATTCTTTGGCACAGTGCCAGCTTGTTGGATTTTCAAAGTCAACGTATTACTTTTCGAAACAATTTGATCGAAATTTATGTGCAATAATATCTCCTTCTTAAGTCGAACTCGAGTCAGTAGTCAAATTCTTTTACCTCAAAGAGGACAAGCGTGAGCCACTCTTCGTGTTCTAAGAAAGCACAAAAAAATGCGTAAAGAAAACAGCGCTGTGTTAGTTAATACTTGAAAAGCAATCTCTGTGTGTGGGAAGTTTGATAATACAAGTTCTCAGAAAATTCATTCGGGCAGAAGACGAGAAAGCCCATACCACCGGATGCAATCGAAGAAGTCGGAACAACGATTATCTACAAATTACGAGATAAACAGGAGTCTTTCCGAGAGTACCACTGGCTTTCTGACCAGCAAAAAAACTGTCTGCTTGCGCATATCTATCAGAACACTCATGAATCTACATTCTTCGATTACGCTATAGAGACTAAAAAAAAATGCTGCATGACTGATCAGTGCAATTTATATTGCATGGTATTTTGCCAAAAACTTCAACTTTGACATAAATTTTTTATCAACTTGTTTAATATCTTAAACTTGCGGAGTATATATACCAGAAAATTATAAATAAAATGTCCCTATTCAAAGAATGATATAGAATAGAGCAATGATAACAGCAACCTCAAATTTGCTTAGCGCACATTTCAATGCATGATGAAATGAATGACGATAGAAAGAATCGCTAATTAATAGAATTCACTATTATGAAAGACGCAGTTTTCTCCCTCCACAAATAGTGTAGTTATGTATTCAACAATTTTTTTTTTCAATTATTTTATCACTGCCTATATTATTCTCTGTTTGATTTCTTCCCTATAGACCATTTCGAATTGCATTAACCTTTTATATCAGTATGTTATAAAAATACATATTATGCATATCGGAAGACAAAAAAAAGGGAAAATATCGGCTTTTCTTTGTTCTGTGTTGCTTTAATTAAGGTTACATGAATTCATGAACTTTCACTGAGCATGCGTTTATTTTAAAGAGTTTGAATGTGCAAATTTACAGGTGATAAGAAAATGTTAGATATATTTAAAATTTGATCCATTATTTTTTATTAATATGGTGTTTTAACCTAATATTAAGATTGCGAAAAGCAGCAATTCGTTGCGGAATAGATGAATATTGATATATCTCTATCTCTAGAGTTATTGACATTTTACTCTATAAAAACCTTAAAATATCTCCCCATTTCACAAGTGATGAAGGTGGAAGAAATCACCATCTACTGTGTCTTTCAAAATATTTCCATAGAGAGTCAATGTTGTTTAGGTTTGAATCCTTGGGGGACAATATAATTATTTCACTTCATCTTCTTGTTGATTACACTAACTTGTGATGCATTTCTCTGCATAGAATATAGTTTTTTTCCTCTTGACACATGAAACAGTTACCGAGAAAGTCTGGCTGTGTTATCGAAAAAAAGTGATCCTGGAATATTTTCAAATAATTCTGAGGTGGTACCCGTTCCGAAAGAATTACTGTATAGTCAGGAAATAATAGTTTACCCCATCAAATATCCACTCTCATTCTTTATAATTGGAACCAGGTAGTCAGGGTGAAAAACGGTTCTACTGAAGTCACCAAAAGTGTAAATTCTTCCTGTGGTGGGAAACAACGTGAAAGGCGATTGGTTATACCAAATTTCCAGCCATCAATATCCTATTTTTGATTATCTTTATCACTTTGTATTTCATTTGGCATTGATGTTAGTAATAAGCAGTTTGCGATTTGCAGTAAAAAGTTAATGTGTTAATTTTGGAAGTTAACAACAAAAGAATTTGTGAAGCATTTATGGAAATTTATATTTAAAAATTATTAGACATTAGCTTACTCATTTTAAATTAAGAAAATGGAAAAATAACTTGTATTTCAAAAAGTGAGAACTAAAATGAATAAAATTTATTTAAAAAATAAAGAAATACTTAAATATTCAACATTTCAAAAAAAAAATAATTCCTGAATAGGATACAGACAAAGAAATAGTTTAACATTAAAGCTGCTTGAACAAATATTTGTTTGTATGTTGTCAAAATATTATTTTTTTTTCAATCCCAATATTTTTAGGATAAAAACCTTAAATGTATAGTGAATGAATTAATTTAAAACAATGCATTGCTCAGTGAATTAAGAATGTGACAAAATAATTTAAAGACTACTCGTTAATATGTAAAATATTTATAGGAAAAGTTTGAAATTTGTAAAATAATTTTAAAGCAATAAGCTTTGAACTGCTTAAATTAAAAGGGCTCCTAAAAATAGCTTAAGCTTAAAAGTGTTTTGAAGATAAAAAAAATAAATAAAAGTTCCCTTTAAAAAAGGAAAAATTTAAATTACTTGAACAATTCTTACAGAATGTTAAACTGAAAAGTATTCATAAATCTATACAAATACGCCTTTTCAAAAAAAAAAATTCTTAATTATTTTTTAAATAGAAATAAATATGATCTATAAATTAGAATATATCATAAAAGTATGATATATAAATTAGGCATAAATGTTTTTACATATTTCATATTAACGTGAATAGTTTATTTTATATGGTTAATAATTAAAAAATAATCCAAAACGCATTTTAACGCAAACGGTAGTAGCTCATTAAAATTAAGAAAAATCATATTTCAAAGAAATTTAAAGTTATATTTATTATTTGTACTTTGTTGACGTATATATAAAAGTAGAAATATTTTTTTGTCACACAGAAAATGTCAAAAATATTCTAATATGTTTTCAAACTAATGAATCATCTATATTATGAAACAAAATTATGAAACAGAAAAATAAGTAACAAGAGATTAAAAAGTTAGAAAAAAGTTAAAAACCTTAAATTTTTTTGAAGATATAAGAATAGAGAACAATATATTGAATATTGCAACAGGTTTTAGACAGTTCGGATAGGTTATTTTAGACTTACAAGCCTAGCTATCCCCAATGAATAAAATATTTTTTTGAAATGATTATAACATCAAAAAATAAGTACAAAAAATTCCAATAATTTAAATCAAATATAAAATTTAAAAAAAAAGATAAAGAAAATTCAAAAAACATACGAGCTAAATGTACGAGAAAATGTTTAAAAACTAAAATTTTTTAAAAAAATTAAGAGAAAACCAAGATTTTCCAAGAGTAATATTACATATTTTGTATTAATATTACATACAGTTATACAACAAAGGAAGTACAAACAAATTTTGAAATTCTCTTAGCGTAATCAAATAATTTTTTTTTTTAAAAAAAGGAGCTGTTCACATTAAAAACCCAATATTGCTTTATTTCAAGTCATAAATATACTTCAAAAGGCATACAATATGTCTCAAAATTCGACTACGTAGTTAAACAACATGCATCCTTCGCACGTGAGGAAACCATTCTTAAGGTGTATGCCTACCTTAGATCACTTTTTTCCAAAAAATGAAAAATGAACAAAAAAAAAATATTTTTGTGAAACACTGTTTTTAGTCAAAATGCTCTATAAAATTGTAAATTAAGTACAACATGTTTTTTCAAATATATATTTATGTATAACTTTTTTAAATAAAAGCAGCTCCAAAATAAATAGTTGTATACTTAAAAGCTACATTTGAGGTTCACAACATACCTAGAGATGTACAGAGCATTGTGATAAAATTTCATTTGGATACATGCAATACTTTTTAAGAAATGAGTTTTTTTCG
>BMAW01011635.1:72451-82566 GCA_019974015.1 Nephila pilipes
ATATATATATATATATATATATATATATATATACGTGTGTTTAAATTGGCTGCATGGATTAATCTACATAGCACGACTAGAAATAATTGGAATTAGAGAAAATTGGGAATTAGATGTTAATTAGCTATGTTGATTAAGTTAATGAATTGATCCATTAATATCATGATTTGTTCAGTTTAAGAAATTAACTTTGATTCTATTTTCGTAAATTTGCAATGAATATTGGGTAACAGATAAAGGATATAAAATGAGATGTTTTAGTTGATCCTGGATCGGCTCGCACCACTCATTTCCGTTACTCTCCGCTAATCAATTGAACAGTTATGAACGAAGTAATGATATATTGTTGGTCACGGTGACAATGATAATTGCGTTCCGATTCATTTTCTTTGAATCCATGGTTGCACCCTTTTAATCGTTTCATTTCATATTTTCGATGAAAAACTCAGTTCATTTCAGCTGCTAATTATAGCAAAAATCAGTTTCAATTTATACTGATTAAAGATGTATATATTATGTTAATAAATTACAAATGATATGTTTAGTTAAATTATAATTTAATTTGATCCATGGCTTTGGTTTACAAATATTATATTAAAAAGCTTATAATATCGGTTTCGAAAGAATTTTTTAACTGTGTGAATTTTTTTTGATGAATATCCATCGCAGAATGTATTTCCCTAATTTAATTTTATAATTTTTTAATATACTCCAACATATAATATTAACTAGATTTTTATATAGTTTCCCAGTCTCTTTTATAACATTTTGAAATTTCATTTACAGTTCTTTATACAGAGATAAAATACTTCGAAAAAATAGAGTTTTCTGCACAGCAATTTTCTGTTTCAATAAAAAAAAACTGTCAGGTAAAGTATTTATTTTTATGAAAAAAATAACACAGAAATACTTTTAGGCACTCATTAAAATAAATTTTCTGTTAGTTCATAATATGTTCCCTATATTTTTCGAAAATGCGTCGAAGCAGTTCGTACTTTTTTTTAAATTGGAGAACTTCAGATGCATGTAGTTTTAAGAAATGCAGCTTTTGAACTGTGTATATTCTTTAAAAACAATACGAATCGATATATCTTTGCACAGAAAAATTCCTTAGTAAGCTAAAAGATAATTTTTTTTTTCTGAATTTAGGAAATCAAATTTTCAAATTTCTTGGGAATGTTTGGAATTTTAAGTGATTTAGTCGTATGAAGTTACGATTTTTTTCTTACACCTGCGTTAAAAGATTAAAAAACTGCTCCAGAGTTTGCAACATAGTAAGAATACATAAAGAGAAAGTCAGAAAAATTCCTCCTGTTTCAAAAACCCTTAATGGATGTGGAAACTTGCAAGATTCAAAAAGTAGCTCATGAATAACTTACAGTGAAATTTGGATTTGTGCGTTTTATATTTACATCCCAAAATACTTTTAATTGCTGACTTAACAAAATTATTTCGGGGAACTTCTTTTCTACTTGGAGTAAAAGCGTCCTGGCCGATATAGTACACTCTATTCAGTATTGACTTTTCCTGTGTGAGCTACGTGAGCTATATTTTGTCCTAGCTTGGAATAAAAATTCAGTATTTCCCCCTATAGTTAAACGTACATTACTCATAAATACTGCCCTTATTTTTCTGAATAAAAACATTAGAAATAAAATTCCAAGATGTGTCACATATGTTAATGCAGCGCAATTGCTGCCCTCAAAACCAATTAAAGTGGACTGCATAAGACACACGATTTCAAATAATAATAATCTTTATTTCGGGAACTACACTTTGGCGTCTCTTCTACTCCTACTCCAACGGTTACACAGAAAAAAACTTCCCCCATACATCGAAACAAACAAAACATTTTTGAAGGGGCGATCGCAGCGCCGCTTCAGACTAATTTTCCTAAAGGTTTAAACAACATATATAATGTGTGTGTTCAAATTTAACTCGGAAAGAAAAAAATTATGTAAAATAACAAAGTGGATTAAATGGAACATAAATATTCAAATATTAGAAATACTGAACAAAGTATCATTTTTACATGTTATTTTAAATTTAATTATTGATATTATTTCCTTCTTTATTACATATATATATATCCAACCTTTTTTAGAAAATCGTGCAAAAATATTTTATACAAAATACATGTGGCGTATGATGAATTTGGGGAAATGTTCCACTACTTTAAAAAATCGTGTAAGGTGAAAATCTCTAAATATTTTCCGAAAAAAAAATGTAAAAAAAGAAGTAATAATGAAATCCATATTACATATTTATAAAATAAAATAATCATTTTTATTACAAAAAAAACTAAAATTAGCTTGCATTAATAATTATATCAATAGGGTATATAATTCAATGTATAAAAATTGAAATTAAAATTTGGAATTAAACTACTAATTAACAACTATTCATCGCTACTTGATAACAAGCATGAACTTCCTCTACGACTTCGTCATTATTGATTCCTTTATTACCGTAAATTGTCTTAAATTCGATCATCCAAAGGGCTCATCCAAAGGGCTTTCTAGCATCAATTCTTCGATGTCAGCCGTTTCCATGTTGTTAAAACCTTTGCCAGCAATTGCATTTGATAGAGTTATAATTTCAGAACACACAGATTTATGTAATACAAAAATTTCCGCTTTTCATGCATGCTGTAAAATTTCCTTCCAATAAGCATTTAAGATCGATTGACACAACTGTTTAGTAAGAAAAGAAGCTTGTGTAATACAGTACATAATCGTAAGCTTTCTCCATGCTTCCACAACAAATGATTCCATCAATTTTTTTCTTCCACTGAGTGTAAAATATATTTAAGCGTTTGCCTTATGTAGTGCATTTTAAATGCTGGAATAATACCCCGATGGAGGGGCTGAATGAAAGACGTAGTATTAGGCTGTAAAAACAGCATTTGAATATTTGGAAAAAAAATTGGGGGGTTGCTTTATGTTAGAAAAAACATTTCGTGTAAAAAAGTATATCGGTGAACCGTGTTATTTCAAAATTGAGTAAAACAAAATTTGGGAATATATATATGCATGTGCGTGCGTGTGTGCGTGTATATATATATACATATATATCAAAAATTATAATAATAATGTTATATTACTGTTTTATACACTTATTAACTACTTCAACAACCAATTTTGTGGCAAAATTTCCTCCCGCATATTTGTTGTTTGGCACTTTAACAAATAATCCTTCATTACCTCAAAATCAATTTTATCCTCCAGTAGAAGATTTGGAAATTGGCTAATATAACACAATCAAATACCTTGTATGTGCGAAAATTAGTATATACGATGTTCGTGTCATAGATTCTCCTATTAAATCAGATGACATTGTTGTATGAAGAATTTAACTATCGAAACCGTTGAAAATTATTATCAGTTTTTAGAACCATATGAAGTAGTAACTATACTTTCTAATGTAAATTATGACTTGACTAAACCAAATGCTATAATTTAAAACAATCTAATGATATTGTGCCTGTTTCAAATTTAATAATCTATACCCTCTCCCTTCCTCCCCGAAGAATTAAAGTTAAGTCTCAAATAATCAGTACTTTTGCTCTCATACAAATAAATAAAACACCTCTTTTCCTTTTTATATTTCACTTGTTGATACTCCTTTTAGGTTGACTTGTTAATTTCTTTCTTATGTGTCTATTCTTTAATGTTCTTGATGAGGTAGTGGGTGTTATCCCAAAATCAAACAAAAAATCAGTAGACTTATAAACTCGTGAAGCACGTGTTAACTTCTAATTAAGTACAGTCTATCTCTACATTCGTCTTAGATATATTGTAGTATCTTTGTGAAACTAATATTGCATTAAAATGCAATCTAACAACCTAGAGGGAAAATTCTTTCTTATTTACAAAAACACAAATAATTTTCTGTTTTTATTTTGTTTCTGTATTAGTGTGCATTTGCAAATATATTTTAGTAGTATTTTCAGCTTTTTATTTTCAACTATTATGTGTCTTTTGAAATATATTTTGAATTCTATATGGGTCCATATTTTTATATTGTTCCTATATCAGTGTTTAATCACACAAAACTTTATATACTGATAATTTTAGGTTAGAAAACCCAAGGTTCTTTTCAGATTTAAGTGTTTCGTATTAATAATATGATAATTTTAGGTTGTATATTGTGTGCGTTTACTATTTTCTTAATCAAATACTTTCTAGATTGTGTGTGTGATTAGGCACACATACTCTTTTCTTTGCATACACACTATGATACTCTTCTGTTTTTAATAATTGGGCTGAAACAGCCAATGTAAAGTATTGTTTTGGCTGAACTTATGATGCATATAGAAATTTGTAATATTTTTGTGTTTAAAAGTATGGCATAGGGCTCAAGAAAATGATCTGTTTGAACACAACAAAATAATTAACATGAGAAGTATTTAAGCTTGAATCAATATACTGAGTTAATACTGAGTTCTTCCAAAAGCTAGAAATATTTTTAAGTTTACATTCCTTATCTCTATTATTATATTAATATACCTGATTGAAGTGATCTAACCAAAATTCTAAGTTCATCCCACTATCAGAATTCAAAGGAATAATATGAAGTTCATTTACAAAATTTTGCATTTTAGTATTCTGTGACTCAATAGTATCATTTTCTGTTTTAGGATTTTTTGTGTTATTTTCACTTATCATAGATGTGTTTCATTTATCATTGACTTCATTTTTGACCCCAATAACATTAATTAACATTTAAATATGACATAGCAAATACATGAATTTTAGAATAGACAGAATATATGATATATTATTATTCGAAAACCTTTAAGCAATTAATTAAATTAAAAAATATGTTAACTTTTTTATTTCCGAACAATTAAAAATCAAAGTAAAACCAATAACAATTTAAATTTAAACAAAACATCAGGCGATTCCATCATCATTTATTTTGTGTCGGATTTATGAGTAAATCCTATGAAAATGTAAATTTTAACAATATTCTTACTGAGCATAAAAATTTTATATCATATTCTTATTAATAATATTGATATTAAAAAATTTTTAGTATTAATATGAAAGATATGATTTAAAAAAAATAATAATTGTAAACATTTGCAGATGAAATATGTGTGTTTTTATAAGGATTATAAATAAAATATAAAGGAAGAGTACCAATATGTGTTAACTGGTAATCTAAATATTATTAGGGATAAATATTTTAAAGAAATGTTTTGAGTAAGTGAACAGATTTTGGAGTTATAGAATATAATATTTATTTTATATTCAAAGATTAGTTAATGAAGCTTTTGATTCTTTTTAAAACTAAGTTGGCTGTTAATTATAATTCACCTATTAAGGCATTTAAATAGCTTTACTTTTATATTATGGAGCTGTTTAAATATTTCAATTTTAAGGTTAAAAGTAGCACTGAGGTTTTAGATCTAAAAGATTCAATTAAAAATTACTGGTTTTATCCATTATTTGTTACATTGATAAGGTCCGACGTAATTATGCTGTTATATGTAAAGAATTTTATTTTAGTATGATTAATAAACATTTAATTAAATTAATGCATTTTTTAAAATTAATAATTATGATAGAGGAATTTTTAATGTAATTAAAGCTTTATAGAAAAAATAGGATATTAAATGAATATAGTTAAATTTCCTGAAATAATTTTTTACTCTTATCTTTCGTAAATTACCAATTGAAATAGATGTGTAACTAAGAGATTCAGTACTCACACATATCTACATCAAATAAAAAGTTACAAAAGATTTTACCAAACACTATAGTTTTTAGCTATTGTTTGGATAAGGCTGTTATCTTATAAAATATTTATGCAATTATTAATTATATAAAAGATGAAAATATATATGTATAGTATGCAAGACTTTGAAGATTGTTTCATTCAATAGATATTGAATTAATTCAAGTTACTTTGATTAATTAATTATTAAATTTAATTAAAGTTACCTTAGATAATTTTAAAAAAATACAAACTTATAGTTCTATTTCTTATAAGAAAGTTAAATTTCTTATTAACCTAGTTTTAAAAAAATTATATTGGTTACTTTGGTAAAAATTATAACAAATTAATAAACTATTAAAACAAAAGATTCCGCTGGTAATAGTCTTGATAAAAAATATTTACATTTTTATGATTATACACTCATTGCCATAAACATTTGCGTACCAACAAAGGATTGTCAGAATAAAAAAAAATTCAATAAACTTAAGTTCAACGTTGATGAATGAAAGGGATTACAAAATTAAAGCAAAATGATTATTTATTGAAGAAAAATTACAAATGAATGGAGATGTTAGTACCCCGTTGGGCCAATTCTAACAAAAATGCATGACGTGATATGGTCGAGCATTGAGATATACATATCCCGAATGATGTCCTGCGACATATCGTTCCACATTTGCTAAAAATGCGTCTTTAATGGCAACACATGTAGTTGAAGACTATTACGAAAACGTTTTTCAGGGCTGTCATGGTGCCGTGGATCAATATTAGTGGTTACCGCGTGTCGTATAAGATGGCACTTCATACCATTACACCAGTTAGACTTAAGTTCAATGGCATCTAAATTTATAGAAAGTAAGGGTTAAAACTGTCTTTTGGTATTCAAGCGTTTTAAGAGGACTTAATTTAATTAATTTCAAAAGTTCTGTAATGTATCGTGACAATTAAACAACAATTAAATTTTCAAGAAATAATGTTAAAAATATTAAAACTATTATGTATATAAATATTAAATATATATTTTTTCAAAGTTGTTAAATAATATTGAATTTTATTTGAAATTTGAAATATTTGAATTCTAAGATTGTCCTGCTGATTTTTTCACTAAAGCATTGATAAAGAAAAAGCTTTTTTTCTGTGATGAAATATATGTTTAAAATAGATTCACTGACAGATGGGATCGTATGTAGGATATGTTAATGAATTGGTCGGCCACTAAAATGAAAACTAGTTTGTTACTTCTCTTAGCTAACAGGGCAACTTTAATTAAATTTACTTTTACGAGTTGTCAGTTATTACATCAAATATTTTCGTATAAAGTTAGTAACTCTTCCATCTGGAGAAGAAAACAGTAAAATGTTACGTATGTAACGTTTTTATGTTTTGTCATTAAAGATGTTTTAACTATTTTAAATTTCGTGTGTACATTAAGAAAATTAACAGCATACTAACAATAAAGGGTAATCCATATATTCCGTTTTCATAACTTTGAAATAAGAACCAGTTGTCCTTCAACAATGTGACTTCACAAAAATATCATGAATTGCATTGTATGCAAATTAAAAGCATGCAGGAGTTTCTATTTAGTATCCGCCCCAATGTTCAGCACGAAAAAAATTGGCGACAGTTACTGACAACATTTTAAGGTCTTAAGAGCCCTGTTGATAACACAACGCAAAAATTAAGGAGATTTAAATGCATAAAAAAAGGTTATATAAGTGCAAAATTAAAAGTCAACTGCTTAGTAAATAGTTTGATCATAAAACCGTTTAATTTATTCAAAAGAAATGTAAATTAGTAAAAATATACGCGTCATAACTTTAACGCCCCAAACGGAAATGAGTTGTCATTGATTAAACTTCATACATTTTTCTACCGTCCTTTAAGAGGGGATTCTGGCTGAAAAATACAATGTAGACACACTATTTGCGTAACTTGACAGTTGCTTGAGCAACCATGCAATTGTCGAGTTAGAATGAAGTATAGACACATCGTCTTGGAAAACACATCCATCGTAGACCATCGAATACTGATGAAAGTCAACAAATACTCCCTAAGCAAATCTTGCTAATGAATGAAGTTCTTTCGACCATTAAGAAAGCAATATCCACTTATTTATAATATTCAATGCACGTGTAAATAAGTGGATATTATAATATCCTCTTAATTACTCGTTCTTATTTATAATATCCAAAAGCAGCCAATAACACGACAGAGCCACCTGCGTACTGTCTTTTTAAATTGAACCAATATTAATTTATCTTGTTAGGACCATCCATATTAAATTATTTTTCATTTGGAAATATTTCGGTTTTCCATTTATCAGTCCAAGATTCAGGAATTTAAGCAATTGCTAAGCTTTCTCGTTTGACTTGTTAGTAAAGGATGGATTTTTGGTCATTTTACTCCAAATAAGACCAAGTTCTGTTTTAAGCCGACGTTTAGTATTCCACACATGACATCTCAGTGAAAGTTTGTTTGAAGTTTGTTCAGCAAATATATATTTATATATTTGAGAAAAACATTTATTTTGTGAACCTTACTCAAATTCCTTCTGTTTTCCGAACCAAATATTAATTTCTTTATTGCAAGGTGTTTTTTTGGAACCACAATTGCTAGGATCTTTAGAACAAACGTTCACTTACACTTTGGATTAACCTATTTCATCAGCTTTTTTCCTTCGACTCCAATCTCGGTGATTTTTTTAAAAAATTTAGTCAACAATTCCAGACTCATGTAAGATTCTTCTTCTTCTTTAACCCAATTCCAAACAAAAACTATATTTAACTAGATTGTTCTTTTCATTTTTTGTAATTAGCTGTGGGAAAACTTGTAAAATGTTTACCAATACCAGTTTTCAAATGCGAAATAATGCATGGAAATAAAATAGTACTTCACTCTTTGCACGTGCTTATTTAGACTTTCCAGCTGCTCTTTTCAGATAAAACAAAATCTTGAATTAAGAAACACCTAATCTGCTTCTGATGCCATTACATGATTTGAATATGCAGCATTTTCCACTACTCTAATTACACAAAGAGATAAGAAAAAATGTCTTGAGGCCTTAAAATTATGTCGATGAATTATGTGCTAGAAATTGACTGTTTTTAAAAATACTTGGTTGTTTTATCGATAGTTTCCTCTTCCTGCAACTGTACATAACGATCAGCACCTTCTTGTATCGTGATAGTTGCTCATAAATGATTTAGTTTCAAGCAGTTGTTGAAGTACAGCGCAATCTATAGCTGTTGCTGAACGCGCCAATTTTAGTTGAATCTTGCGAGGTTCTGCGATAGCTTTCCGATGCCACATCGTAAGTTACAGTTGGTCGAAAAATAGTCGAGCACCGAGACCATACAACAATAATCGCTCCAAAAAAAAAACGACTTGAAATAGAATCGATCGTCTTTTCAACATTAATCTAGAAATAAATCTAGTGTTTTTTTATTCCAAAATCAATGCAAATAAATAGTTGTAAAGATTTCTTTGTTTCTCCCGGTAAACAACTGTTATGTCACCTGTTGCAAATCAACAAGGACAAGAATCTTTTTCCCCAACGAGTCCTGATGCATTGTCTTCCCAAAACATTAATAGTTCACAAGTAATTATCCTTAAAATAATATTTTGTAGGGAAAAAAATAAACACACAATTGCCAGCAATTAAAGTATTTTTATTTTTTCAAATACTATACATTCCTTCGAGTACTATCGGGTGGTGGTATAACTGTTTATTTAGGGAAATAAATAAATCTTTAAACTACTTATTTGCTCCAGTTTTGGAAAGGGACACAAGACAACATCTCCAATATGTTCCAGTTATTAGTTTTGATATATCCTATAAAATTGAAACACAGGGCCCCTAAAATTGCGGAAGACTGTATATTTATATATGTACGGTGAATTAAGAGACTGACTGAGACAAGAGCATCATTGAAGATATATGTTTATTTTAATAATTTAAATATATGTACAAGTAAACAGTGTCTCATTCAACAGGATGAATAAAGAAAAATATTTCAAACTGTGAAAAATAGAGTTTGTATACATGTAAAGGAAATTCACTTTAGAAATTCTATATTTCATTATTTTATATTTCCTAGGTCTTCTGAAGAAGCAAACTGTGGTGGACAGAACAATTAGAACTGAAAAAATGATCAAAGTCTTTGAAGAATTTGATTCTTTACTAACCTTTTATTTACCCAGAATATCTAAGAATGTTGGAAAATTTAATGTCTAATCAGACATTCGTGACTAAATATCACTTATATTTCTCCTGATAAAAATAACCAAAATCATATACTTATTTCATAACTGTCAAACAGTGGACTCTATTCTTCCTTTTAAATGTGAAAAGAGCATTGAGGAATAATGTTTTAGAATGATATGAATTA
>BMAW01011636.1:0-13018 GCA_019974015.1 Nephila pilipes
TGCTACTCAAATAGTTTGTTATGATTATTTATATTTTGTAGAGTCTTGAATTTTAGATAGATCGATTATTTCATTACATTTTTATTTGATTTTCATGAGAGAGTGATTTCTAATTTAATTTTTATTATTACTTTAATTATATGGGTTTTTTCCTTTTTTTTTGTCTGTACAAGATAATTATATATATATATATATATATATACAATTAGCTTATAGTACATATAGCTTAACAGCCCAAAGCCTGCTAAGATTTAAAAAATGTTAGTTTCCAATTTTCTGCTTTAATTTTTTTTTTTTTCAATTTAGGATTCTTCTTTGATATTTTCGATTTTTGGTCAATGTATTTTATTTTATAATTTGTCTCTTATTGTTAACTCTTTTATTGTGTTATCATTTATTTTTCAGTTTCTAATTTTAATCCTTCTATTTTTGGTTTGGTTCTTGTCTTAATGGTTCAGTTGGTATTTTGAATTTCTTATAATTAACTTCTTTGCTTATTTGTGAGTTTTAAAGAATTTTTTTTACTATTGCACTTTGCTTAAAATGTATGAATCTAACAATGTTTTTATTTCTTTATTAGTCCGCATGAAATTAGACATACAAAAGTAAATTAGAATTTATTTTTGGCATTTTAGTTTTAATTCTATCTTCTTAATTGCGTTTTTGCGAGAAATTTCTTTTTGTAACTTTTAATTCTGATTTATTATTATTATTAAATTAATTATGTTTTTTTTTATAATTTAAATTATTTCATGTACATACAAGTAGATTACTAGTTAAGTTTTACTTGACTTTACTGCTTTGATTATTATTTTCATTATATATATGCTTTGGACAGAAAATAATGCATAATAATGGAGAAATATTTATTTTTCTCTTTCGACTTAATAAGGCTTCAATCAAACGACAGGGATTTTAAATTGTAGCATCGTCTTGTTAGTAAAGTATTTTCATTTCATGTTTTTTTTTTATTTAGTAATTCGAAACATTTTGTAAGTTTCGAAGTTTGTATTTGTGTTATGTATTCCAATTAGAAGGTCTGTTGAAAATGAAATTTGTTACCGTAATTTATCCTTAATTTTTTATTTGTTTACTTTTTTTGATCTTCGAAGTTTGTGTTTGGGATATGAGATTTGGGAAACTGGGATTTCCAATAGAATGTCGGGCTGAAAATGAAATTAACCACAATTTATTTGACTTTTTTTTCTTTTATATACGATACTTTTTGCTATGGGAAAACAAAGAGTCGTTTACGCAATTAAATTACTTTATGTTATTATATTACACTGTTTATCAACGAGTATTTTGAAATAGGGAGCATGTAAAGCAATTAAGACTTTTTTCGAGCTGCAAAATACTGATACTAATTTAGAAAACTCTTTGATTTTCTGAGGGATTTTAACCTCGCACCCGGCAATCTAGTTGTTAAATAAAGGCAGTCATGTTTGGCTACTCCTCAGGGGCGTACCTTCATTCCGAGACTTGAGATTTATGAACCTAAAGTTCGCTTTACATCCGTTTAGCCAATAAACCCAATTAAGAGTCTAGGTGTGTTAATTTTAACTCGAGTGACTATCTATAATTTATTCAATTTAGACTTGAATATTTTGAATTTTTACAATCACTTAGTAATAAAAAAGATAAATATTCGAAATATATTCATAATTTTGAATCCTGAATTCCATTAAAAAAAGAAAAAAATTCTGAAAACTTTAAGTAATTTGTACGTTGAGTAAGATATTTTTTGCACATACAGTAGCTTTTATTGATTAAATTTATTGAAGCTAAATTTACTCTAATTAAAATGAACAAATTAATTCAAATAAATAGAGAAAATATATCATTTTTAAAAATATCTCAAATATTTAAAAAATTTACATGAGAAAATTCAAAGTATTTTTAAAATATTCAAATAAAAAAAAATGATGCTAAATATAATATCAGTTGAATGAATTTAGCATACCTTTTTGGTCTACAATTAAAGCATCTAACAATTTTGTATACATCATGCGAGCATGTGAAATAATTCAAACTGAAAAAAATGCATTTAAAATTTTAATCTTACGTTTTTAAACGCTTCAGGATCATATAATTTTACTTTTCTTTGCTTAAAAAATTCTCATCCATTGTTTCCATTTGTTTTGCTCTGCTAACCTCAAAAATGATGCCAAACTCCTTTTTTTTTAATGTTCGAAATTTGAATGTTACCACGATTCAAATGCAATTATAAAGATAAGCACACATTTCTAAAAGTTATAATGCCAAATGTTTCTAGAACCATTTTAAGAATTGGCTTTTATCATCTAAAATGCTGGTTTTAGGTTTCGAGGTAATCTTTGCGTCCTAGTGATCAGAGTCAATCGTTGTTTGGACAAAATTTCCAAATTAACAGACTCATGATTTCATTTGAATTCTGCGGTTTGCCACGAAAGAAATTCTTTGGGAGGATTGAATGGGATAAATATGTAAATTCTGGTTTTATGACATCTTAAATTGCTTTAACGACGAGAATTTTGGGCTAGTAATTATGCAGTTTCATCGCAGATCTCTGCATTATAACTACACATTTATCTCAAGTTGCTGGATAAAAACAGTTCATAGATTTATCATCAGTGTAGCATGAACAGCCAAAAACTACTGAAATAACTAGCTATATTTCTTTCACACAAGTAAAATTACTTTTAATGATTTTTCTATAGAAATGGGTAAGTTTTCAGTTAAACTATCTTAAAGCCTGTATTTATAAACAACAGTTTTACCGTCACACAGATAGTTCTTTTTCTTTTACACAGATAGCTTCCATATAAATATTTCAGCATTATTTTCCCTTTTTCCATATTCTACCTATTGTATGAGACGATAGTCCTATAATGGTTTTATTTTCAACCATGCTGTTATTATCCTATACAGTTAGAATCATTGTATCATATATGGTTAGAATATTTTATGTCATGCGGCATTGATAATGCACCGGATATTCTCTACATACCATCAATCTATACCTAATAAAATTAGAAACCATGATACTTTTCGATTAGAAATCTTGTGATTTCTCTGCCCTTTTTTGTATTCAAGGTTAAATCTAACTCTTTTACAACTGTCAAATAATTTACAATAGAAAATGCTCTTTAAAATATAAGACGTTCACGCTTTCAGCCCTATTCCCTTGCAGATTCCAATCAAAGACACGCTTATTGTCTTCTTAGCATCATCACTGTGGATCATTTGATATTGTCAGGTGAAAAAAAGCTTTCTTTTGTGACTGCGCATTAATTGGTCAACTCTTTCGTAACAAGCACAAGTTTTTATTGATTACATTACATGTTTTTCTATCTTTAGAAAAGTGGTATTATGAAAATTTATCCCAGTATAGAAAGTTTTCTAAGACAACAATTTTTTGCCAATACATTACTTTTCTCAAACTGGTCATTGTAGTGAATATTAATCCAAAGACTCCAGATGAAGAGAAGGAGAATGTTGTCTTTCTGTGTTGCATTTATTGTAATTTCAATACGCCAATTATGTTCATAAATTAATATATTTTTAAATTATTTACAACTACATTGGGTATCTAGTCCATTAGCAAAGGGTTGTTGAGTCGATACAATCATTATATCTCTTTAGCGGTCAGGAGAACAACTTATATCAGAAACATGGAATATCTTTTCGTGGCCAAGAACTAAAATATAATTTGAATATATCTCTCGTGATACACGCACACACACGCACGCACGCACGCATTGTTCAGCTTTTCAGTCAGACTTAGCATCTTTGTTTTCATTGGCGAAATCCACAAGACAGATTTTTTATCAGACCTTTTCGATTGCTAGCGCTTCCATTATCATACGTTTGCTTATTTCAAAGCTTCTGTACATTGAGTTGCGTCATAATCAGTTTCAACACTGCAGGAACAGGGATGCAGCTCTTGCAGATAAATAAACGTTTCAGATAGATTTTTCATAATGCCGCACTGTAACAATTTGAGTCATTTCCAGTTCTTTAAGAATACCGCCTGTGATAAGCCTGTGAGCAATAGCATTCTCAAAGCAGGTTTATTTAAAAGACACATATCAAATTAACGTAGATAAGCTTCACGCCAGAAAATTCATGGCAGAATCATGGTTATCTAATGTTCAGGGAGAACTTCCACATATCCTTGCACATGCAGAACCCAAACCGCAAAACTGATTTGCTACCTATTTTATCTTGGGAAAGTAAAGAAAGTACTTGTTATCAACAAAACATACCTGATTTATTATCTTTTTTTCTAAAATGCTATGGAACACTTACTTTATTTCACAATTCTGGCTCAATTTTTAAAAATTGTGGTTCTCTATCAAAATAAGTTATACGTTGGTTGTAAAAAAAATTTTACATTTTACTGGGAAATTATCAGTGGATCCTTTGAACAGAAAAATTCTAAATACTCAAATTTGTTTTAATGGAAAGTTTTATATTCTGAAAAATGATTGGATTTAGAGCCATCTCAAGCTCTATCCAAATCCTAAAATTTACAGTAGCTGGATTATCCTGCACTACACCAGAGGCAAATTACAGTTCTGCTGCTTTCCAGATTGTCAAATTAAAAACGCTTCTAATAGTTTCCACTACAATAATTCTTTTTGGCCTATGTAATCTGTTACAATTCCTCTACCTAGAGTTTCTAGTTTATTTCAAATATACCTAGTCTATCTGGCTGACTTACGCTCCTTGGCAAACAGAAGAAGCACTAGTACACTTCCACCACTAGCTATGTCAATAAACAGTTTCTCATCCTCAACGGGCAAAGAATACAGCACTCGATACTCTAGAGGCAGAAAGAAGCTTGTTCATTTTTTGGAAATTCCGATGGGTGGGCTTTTCTTTCAAACAAGTATTTATCAGATTAGATTGGGACCTGCTAAATAATCCGGCTTTAGAGAACTATATGGCTTTCTTCAAGAGCGTCACCATTCCTCTAAACCCTGGTAGAAACTATCCTTTCCACAGAAAATGGGTCAATGTGGCTTAAGAAAACTAAGAAGTAGCAGTTTCAGTCAAATGTTTGTATCATTTTTTCAAATCCTTCCCTCAACAAATATAGTTTGCAATCATCGAGAACTGCTTCTTTGGTAGATACTATCTTTACTTATATGGTCAGTTCCGCTTATCAGAATGTTTTAACTTACAAAACGAAACTCTCACTAAACTTTTGTCACATTTATCTTGCGTCTTCAGACGGCACTGCTCCCTCACATGCAATGTAGCTCTCAGCATTTTAATTATCTACCCCGTTATATTTGGTTGGTTATTCATGAATAAATCATAGATTGTGGTTTTTACTGAAAATAAGATATTCATGATTTCCAAGTCAATCAAAGTAATCCATTTTGTTTTATCTTGTTAGTGAAGGTATGGATTTCTTAATATTAACGATACAAATCTTCGGTTCTACTGAAAAACTATTAAGAAAAGAAGGGCAGATCAAACAGTAAAACTATAATTTGTTCATCATGTAAATTGAGTTTTTGTTCCTTTTCATCCAAGATAGCACCAAGCTCAAAACTGTCTTCTTCTTTATTTAATGTCCCAACTTTTCTATTGACTATTTCAGCTATACAGAATATAAATCTGTTATCAGGCAAAACCAGCTTAGATACTTTTTCGTTGACCCGTATTTAAACAGTAAAGACGATAATCGCATAGCTGTTATATAAAAGTTAAGTTTCGATTACAGTAGATTTCTTTTCTCATTGGCTAAGTTAGAAAAACATTAAATAAGTATGATTACTTTTCTGAAAAAGGAACATTGATTTTCACCTAAAAGGAATTTAAAAAAATAGGGTGTGAGAAAAAAAAATGGGCTTACGGCCACGTGCCAAATTCAGCTGCCCAGATTTCACAGTATTAATGAGGATTAAATTCTCCTCTCCGGCATATCTCATCTTCGAATTCGTGGACAGGTGCTGCCTTTCAAGAATAATCAAGCAACCTTTGATCCTCAGTTTTTTTCTGTTTTTTTCATATCGGCAGATCAAGGTTGTCGATCAACAACACCATCAAGATGCGCATGACCTCATTCCCATTTTATGGTTACTTGCTGCAGCTATTCAGGTTAGAACTTAATTAGATCATCTGTAATTCAAAATCCGACAATTGATGTTTTTTTTTTTTCTTCCGGAGGTTAACGCCTCATATTTTCTTTATATTCCTTCATAAACAAACATGTATTTCTTCTTCATTGCGTCGCTAATTTTCTTTCACCGGTTTATTAAGATATGCTCGCCTGGTACAAACATACGTCTTACTATGAGATCCGTATGTTTTCATGCACATTAATCCGAGTGGGAATTTCAGGCCGAAATAAAACAGATCGCTCTGTTTTAGAGTGTTTCAAAGAAAAAACGAAATTTCTGCTAATTATCAAACTACTGCACTGTAGAAGAACGACACTGTTACAATGGCTCGAAATAAATTTGAATTAAACTTCTATAGTATAACTTTTTGACATATTTTTTAACTAAAATCTTTGATTTCAATAAAAAATACATAAACAGGACACTATTCCTCAAAAGAAAAGATAAAAACATAATATAATTTATTCAAAGGGCAATGAACTCATCAAAATCATAATTCTTTCTTCATCAGTAATTCTTCTAACGCAGATTTTTTAATAAAATATCGTCTCTTCACCGTTATAAATTTACTGTTTAAAAAAGGTTATGCGGTCAGCAACAACTAAGTCTCTCTGTATGTTTAGTTAGTTAAAGCAAAAAATTATTTTAGAATCTTTCTATGTCCAAAACAAAAAAAAATATAAAATCATTTTAGTATTTTTGAGTCCATTATTATAAGACTTATTGGAAGGAAGAAATGAAGCACCTAACGTATATGAATTATCTGAATTAAAATGATGATACATTAGAAAAGAAAAACTCGTTTAACACTTCTCATAGGGTTGCCTTTTGCCGAAATAAACAATTCAGTTTTTCCGTTCTGTTCAATTTAAACTTATATTAAATGGAGAGGCAGGTTACTACAACATTGCTAAGCACAAATAACTTTCAGTATGAAGGTATAAAGAACAAGTTCAGGCACGAGGTTTTCTTTGGCTTTCAAGTTTATTTTTTTCACGTATTCTAAAATTTTTCCATTTCTGCTTATTAGAATATTTCCTTTTGTTCATTTCTATGTCTGCAGCCTGGCCCGATTCTTAAATAAAATAGTATAACTTTTCGTCATTTTTTATCGTTTTATAATGAATAACACTTTATTAGAAAGTAAATGATATGAGTCTTAATTCTTCAAAGATAACAGATATCAAATTTATTAAAGTCGCAGGATAAGCACATTAAAAAAGATGGTTTGTGCTTTCAAAGAATAGCTGAATTATAAAACAAACAACTACAAAATTTTTATTTACTAATAATAAGAAGAAATATTAATTAAAAAGTATGACATGCTTATTTTTTAATATCTCATTAAACAATTTAAGCGTTTTTCCGTTTAACGTTTTGATAATCTTCCACTATCGTGAATTCTTTCCACAAAAATTAAATCAGTTTCTTCCATCATAAAAAATTTTCATTCTGTTGTGTTTTACTGTATTAAAATCTCAAATTAAAATATTTTTCAGCTTGATCTAAAAATTAAGCAGCCTGCTCTGTATATACTATATATATGTATATCCACCTGCACTCTACTGTACCACCGTGGCAGCTTCTGCATGTATGCTGCTCCTACTCACCATACTTCTTTCTCAGCCTTCTTCTCCGTATGTCCTCTACTGCCTCTGCCAACATGCATGCCAATACCTTCTCACCACTTCCATAACCATACCGCCTGTATGCACTATGTATATGCAGCTATAACGCTTTCATCAATTAGGGATAATGGCAGAAACTTCGGCTGAGTAAGGGTTCAGAACCAGTAGAGCGTGACTTCCATTCGCTGTTTGTATTGAGCAAAGGGTAAGGCAAGAAAGACATTCTGCTGAGCTTTGAGCGTAAACAAAGGCTTTCCTCGCGGTGGTTTGGGGCTGGCGATATACGGGATTTGCCGGAACGGTTCTCTCACTTTATTTCAGTACTCCTAGGCCAGAGCGATCTTGGTTTCAGAGTGATAAGTTGAAACAATGTTTTCGTGAGCTTTTGGCAAAACCAAACGCACAAACATAACGCTTCGGCATATACGCTTGCCAAGGCTGGAATTTTGCGACCAGGCAATAATGTTCTCCTACTTCGCCTTACCAGCTCTTAGCACCTTCATTTCAAGGTTCGTAGCACTAAACCTTTAAACAGGTGCACTAAATATGGCCAGAACAATGAAATGAACTGGCACAGATTACTTCCAATAGTCTGAAGTGAACCACTGTTAAAATTCTTCATGTCTACAGATCTTTTCAGCAGTTCTCAATTTTGGGATTTTACCTCAAAACCACTCAGGGAGTTTATAAACGAAGTATGGTCCGTACCACAATGAATGAGACCTTATACCTCTGGAAGGAAGATATCAGGAGATTTTTTTCTTCTGCTCAGATGAGGACACAGTTTTCATTTAGTCCATTTGAATCTCAATAATTTTTTACAAAGGTTTGGTATCATCTTACCACTTTATTCAATTCATTTAATGATTATTTTGGCTAATCTTTGGTTCATTTTAAATGTTATATCCATGATCACAGATAACAAACATCTACAGTCTCTTGATCAACTTTTTTATTACAGGTTTCTATGTCTTATATCAATCTTCACAGTTTTTTATAAATTTTTTTATTTCAAAATTATTCAAGCATTTTTTAGTTTCTGCTTTTGGGTGGAGTAGATTCTCAGAATAACACCACATATTTATGCTTGCAGCTTGATTCATCAACAGTCTTGCTTTTCAGAAAGTGTTTCCATTTGGAATAGTCTAGTTTTGATTCAGTACAAATGTTTTCAGGGAACAAACCGGCAATTTTCTGACAAAACGACTTGATTCAACACGTAAATCTTATTCGATTTTAAAGTTTCCCAACAAAAAAAAGCTAATAAACATGATCAATACATCCTTTAAGAATTTGATCGCACCCATATCTTCATGCCATTTTTAGAATTTGAGTCAAGTTCAGAATAATAAGAGTTTGTTTCTGGATTCCTGTTTTTGATTAATCTTCAACGTGAATATAGTATCTTTCTTGTGTGTACTATCGGCAGTTGGACGACTTACATTCCTGTCTCTAGCTTTGGTATAGCATATGTTGGTAAATTAAAATGAGAACTCTTCTAAATACAGCCTTCTGCTCCTTTACCCTCCTTCCTCTTTCACCAGATAACCTCTACAACCTCTCCTTCTCTTTACTGACTTACAGGATCTTTTTAATGGCTTATTCTCCATTGTAAAAGTCTGAAACCCTCCCTGTAACTGTACGCTTCTTGCACGGCAAGCCGTCACTAACTGCAATGGTGAACCATTCATTCAGCTCACCAACATAACATCTTCACACACGTTTTCTGAACTGTCTCTGTCCCTAAACGTCTTCCAAAGTCTCATTTCTGGAACACATTCCGACACTCGGAACCAGTCAAACCGATGTGGATCGGTCGACTCAGCACATATATAACATTCTTGCAAAATACTCAACATTTCAGCTTCTGACTGAGATCTAACCGCAGAGCTTTCACTGACTAAGTCGGTAGCCCTCTTTACTCACTTCAGCGTGGTTCTGGGCGAGATATCTTTAGAATCAGATGTCAGGCCTGTTCACATCAACTCAAATAAATGTCGGTCTAAAACTCCATGATCGACTCGATGTTTAACTTCGCCTATTGCCTCACTACCGCTATAACAAATAAATGTTTCAAACAATTTTATCCTTTTGCAGAAAGCTATACGGCCGCTGATTCCCATTTCCAAAGAATAAATCAATTAGAATCACTGATCATTTTGATTTTCAAAACTAAGACTTCTCAGAGTAACAACACGACCAGGTTATTAGTTCACTACAGATTTAATAATGGCAAATAAAACCAGGCTAACTTTCATTGGAATGCATACAGTGCTGCTACTGCGTGCAGCAAAGTACTTTACAAGTAAGAATACACCAGTACTTCAAAACCAGAATTTTTGGCTTTGGTGATCATCGAACTTCGTTCATGAATTTGCGAGATTTAGGGTTGTTATAATACCATGCATTCTAACGGTGCTATCGACACATGAACCGTAAAGCAACACTCCGCAGAATACGCGGGGCCAGAAACGGCGGTTACAGAATCAAACCAAAAAATGGGTGTAGGGGTAGTGCATAACGCGAATACCGGCTTCCACGCCGGTTTTATGCCAGAAATGAAGTTTGTAGGTTCTGGTTTCGCGTCCCTTTCCATTTCAGCCGCGCGCTGTTTTCCGTCTTGGGCGTTCAGGTAGAGTACGGTACAGTATTCGCTTCCACAAACCATCTTACTGCCGGTAAGTCTGAAGTCGCGGCTGGCATTGCCCGTACCACTTTTCAAGCTTCGGCCATTGTCCTTCCGGTAAAAAAAATCGCAGGAGCCTTGCTGAAGTTTGGCAAGGCTCTAACCTGTCCCTACCTCTACAAGGCAGAGTCACCAATACCTCTTCCAGGACCTTCAAGTACCATTGTGCGTGACATGCAACATGACTTTTCAACTGTCCTTCAAGCATTTGCTCCAGCTAATCGTCGATTTCTTGGACATTTGGAGGCAAGTATCTCCACTATAAAAGAAATGTAACTGAACAATGAACCTGAATCATCTAGTGGCGAGAAGAGACACAGTTGTCTGTTGGTCCACGCTCCGTCACTGTGATCTTTTTTGGAACAGTACAATCGGACTCTCCTGTTCGCAGTGAGACTTAAGATAAACAACAGGTTATCTTACAAATAGCCCTCTCTCATGATATTTTGAAACAGTCACTTCTTGAGCACTGGTTCCTGGAAACCGCATTACAGCTCACTTGGAGACAGCTTCCTTTCCTTTACACTGCCTCTTCTAATATACAAATGAAGACTATCTGGCTTCTGAACGTTTAACTCCCGGAGGCTTTTCTCAGATGGTATCGTAAGCATTTCTAGAGTTGGGCACGACATAAGCATTAAATCAGATTCTCTGAGCCTGACTGACCTGATTCTAGCTACATGATAACCTATCGTTAATCATCCAGGCAGACTGATTCTGCTCTGTGCATTGTTTTGGGCTTCTTAATTCAAGCGATTCTGCAAAAAAAACGTGCGAAATTCTGGCGAAATAACAGCCAGAATGGCTCCCAGTTTGGAAACGATTCTGTTTTCGTCTATTTCACCTTCCATCACATAATACGGCTTGCCTGTGCCCTAGACATTAAAGGTTATCTATATCTTTGTTTCGAGCAGTATTTTTATATTTCTTTCTTCGTTCAAAAATGCGATAAAGGCTGTAGACTCAACGGTGCAACACTAGTGTAGTTAGCGAAATTGTGCTTCGACTCAATGAAGTTTTCTCAAAACATTTTCTTTTTCTGATCTTTAGAACTTTCATTACAAACAAATGTCCTAAGAGTGTCTTTGAGAAAAGAACAGATAACTTCTTTTTGCACTTTGACCAAAACAATTCGTCCACAACGCAAATAAAGTTGTTTACAGGCGCCAATTCATTTCTCTTTATCTATTCGTTGCAGCGCAGATGAAAGACAGTTCTTGATTGACGATAAGAATAAAGCAATCACTTCAGCAGAATCTGATGAATTCTAATTCAGTTAGTACAATTTTTACGATTGGTGTCGAACTGAAGGCGAACGAGTTGTTTTTATATTAAAGACTAGATTCAGACTGGAAAATTCGATGTGAAAAACTCTCACATGCGAGCTTATAGATTTTTGTGAAAAAGTCATCAATTCTTCAAATTGGCGGCAAATGTAAATCTAGATTTTACTATATTTTAATGAAGATTACCAGAGAAGGATTTAAAATAATTTATAAGCATAACATTACTAAGTAAAATAGTTCACACAACTCTAGGCTCGTTGCTGTTCTGACTTTCAAATCTCAATTCTAACTCTTATAAATTACAGACTTTTCAGGGGGTCATATTGTAATTTGTATGTTAATTAACACTTCATTCCCCAAGCTAGTTCTTTAATTTTAAATAGGATTTATCTTTATCTTCACCAATCTGAAACTTTTATACAAGAAACGGCTTTCCTAATGATAAGCTTTTCCTCAATGGCGGAGTTCTTATCATTGCATTTTTCGGTGATTCAAAAAGTTTATTACATACGGTTCTGGTTTCCCACTCAAGTATTTTCGGTTTTGCAGTTTGCAGGTTTCAGTCGGTTTGCGGTTTGCTCGATAGACGCTGAACAGATAGTTATTGCAGTTCAGGCTGGCTCCTTCATGCCAGATCAGATAAGTTTCACGATCAGTTCATATGCTGGTGTTTGGTTCTCTGGTGTTTTCAGAACCGGGTCTGGACCGATTATTGATTACGCATCGGCAAAACGATCTGACCGTCGTTCAACCAACCTGTTTCAAAATGGCATTTCCAGCTCAGTAACGATTCAGCGTACAAGTTTTCAGAAAAGCATGTGTGAGTTCAGTCCTTCAGGTTAATGATCCTCTTTGGTTCAGTTCATGTCTTGCAGATCACGGCAGTTTTTCGTTCAACATGTCTGATCTCGATGGAACAAATCCTGGCTTCAGGCGGCCGGAGATGTCGCCATGCAAAATAAAATCCGGCACACAAACACTTAAATCCTCGCCTCATTAACGTTATCCTTCAGGTTTTCAGTTATCTGCTGCGGGATTATGGGTCTTCAAAGGATCGTAGGATAATTATCGATGGAAAAAAGTGTAAGTCTGGAGGACTTGCTGGAATGGGTTATCTCATCCCACTGGGAATAAAAAAGACAGCTGCCTTGTCTA
Organism: Nephila pilipes; assembly: GCA_019974015.1. NCBI lineage: Eukaryota > Metazoa > Arthropoda > Arachnida > Araneae > Nephilidae > Nephila > Nephila pilipes. Next base: position 12,872 of record BMAW01011636.1, read on the forward strand.
AAGGTCATTAGTGCTGCACGACTAACGTATTTTCGCGTACTGCATGGCTTCTTCTTCGCCGTAGTATTGTGCTGTGTGTAACAGTGTGTAATGTGAATAGTAAAATGCAGTGACAACAACCCAATGTAGTATTGTTATTGTGCTGCG
>BMAW01011641.1:0-12752 GCA_019974015.1 Nephila pilipes
TTTGGATTGAAGCGATTCATAGTTAAAATAATAACAATTGAATCTATCATAATAAATACATGAATCGGAGAGAGAGATTTTGTAAACTAAGACTTTCTTTTTTTATAAGAATATAAAATAGGATTAACTCAGTTAAGAGGGATGAGATAGACCTTGCATATTCTTTGTTAGATAGTAAATTTTATTGTCCTTTTCTTACATATCTTCAATTAGAATTGAAATTAATGATTATTTAATTAGACTTTAAGATGACTATAAAATTAAATAATGAAGGTAATATGTCACGCCTACTTTTTAGTGTCGAACGCGTCTCAATTATTTTAAGTACGAGGGAGGAGGAAGAATTCAAAGAGTACATGTTAAGAATAAGATAACACACGTTAGTATCGTTCCTTAATTGTTTTTCCTTTTTCTGAGAAGTCTATGAGTATGACGCCTTTCGCTTCGCAAACAAATCGCTGCCATAGTTTTTCGGCTGATGAGATCATCTTCGAATTCTTTGCAGCAGATTCATCAGGAACAACCCATTGTTTTGATTGTTTCTTGGTTTCCGATGCATGTGGTTGGGTTCTGGTCTCATCTCGGCAATACAACAATCAAATTGAGATTTGCCTACAAATTGAAATCAGTGTCAAATTTGTTTTAGCACTGTTTAACAGACGGCAGTTTACAATGGTAACTCCAACTTGCGAGAGCAACGCCATCTATCTTGTCCTACACAGGTATTTTTTGAATCACTCTCGTAGACTATTTCATTTGAAAGGCTTGGTGAATGAGTATTATTTATCTTTTTATCGTTGGCTTTTTGTGCGCTCCTTTTTCGTTTTTCATAACACACAAGTATGTGTTGATTTATATACTTTTATATCTAACACATAAGTCCAAATTAATCAAAGAAACAAGCTAAGAAGTTTTTTAAACGGAATTATAATTTTCTGAAGAATCAAATATGCCTCGTGTTTGGTCGGAAATAGTATCTCGATAAAGAGTTCACCTTCCCGTTCATGGGTACAGGTCTGGTGGAAGATAGTTTAACATTCCTATCCGTTATGGGTCTCACACCCGTGTCTACTGTTTATTTCATGTTACCCTCAGTAACTTTTAATTATGACGTATAATTTTTTAAGTATTCCTGAAATGGATAAATTTCTTCAGTTTTTATCTTTTTCAGACTTGTAGAATTGTAATTTCGTAACGAAAAAACCAAATTTTCTCATGACTGTATGTAATCGACGCATATAATATACATAGAAATACATATAAAAATAAAGTAGTATTTTTGAATGGTCTGCATTTCAAATAATGCTCTATATATGTTGCGGGATAGAACAATATTTTCCTCATTATTTTGTTTTCAATCGGATATGACTCTTGTTTCATATATGCAAAAAATAATTTAACGGTAATTCTCTTTTCAACTGTGCGAGAAAAAACGATATATAATTTTATACCGTTTATACGAACATGAGTTGGATGGGGAGGGAAGCTGGAAAAAAAAGGTGTGTGAGTGAACGTTTCTGGAGTTAAATGACGCAAGAGCAAGGAGTGGCCATGCTGTGCCAAACAAGGTGTAACTGTGATTTATACATTTGAAAATATGGAAAAAAGATGAAAATTGTTTGCAAACGGGAGGGTCGAAAATAGAGATGGATTGTTAGGGTATGCCGGAGGGCATCACCCGTATTTATAGAAAACAGTAAGCCCCATAAAGAAGAAAAGATCAACAGAGTATTCCTGGGACATGATGTCCGAACCTATCTAAAGAAGGTAATCCCCTGAAGGCAGGAAAAAAAGGAGGAAGGGATTTACGAGAGTAAAAAGTATAAAATATGTCGTCTCTATCAATAAACACAAAAATAAATATACTAAAGCTGTATAAAAATATCTGCTTGTTATAATCAAGAATAAATATATACCTCAATGTGTTTAATAGGCCTATACAAGGGAAAATGTTGCTTTTTAATAGGATAGGAAGGTTAAGATTGTTTTTAATAACTTGCTGTACTTTCTTTAAAATTTTGTAGGTTTTGCACATACCGAGGTTAATAAAATTTAAAGGAAAAAAAAACCTTCAATATAATAAAGTAATTTAAGCCTTATTCTGACTGAATGATTGAGATCAGAGATTAGAGTTCCCGATTTTTTTTGGAAGCAGTCTTTCAGTGAATCTGAATCGCACTGGAAATTAAGATAGTTATTTATTAATATGAATCAGAATCGCGCAGCAGGCAAAAACGATAAATTCAGCTGTACAAAAACAATTTCTGTTGGATATATTAAGGCTCCCGTCTACCCGCCATTTTGATTTCATCAGCTTAATGTTAATCCTATGGAATTTCGACTTAAATTCTCCCATCTTTACTATTTGATCTATTTGAATGCAATAAAATGCATCTGAAAGAGCAAAAAATAATGAAGGCTTCTGTGGAATTTCTTTTTCCCTCCGATTCTTAAAAATATTTTTATCCCTATTTTAATGATTCGTTTACTTGTTTTCTGGTCTTTAAAAAATATTTTTAAATATTTTTAAAAATAGGAGGAAAAAAGTAATTCCACAGAAGCATTCGTTATTTTTTGCTCTTTTAGATGCATTTTATTGCATTCAAATAGGTCGAATAGTAAAGATGTGAGAATTAAATTCGTAATTCCAAAGGATTAACATTACGTCCGCGAAATCAAAATGGCGGGTAGACGGGAGCCTTAAAACTCAAAAACGAATAATTAAAATACGAATAAAAATATTTTTAAAAATCTTAGGAAAAAGGTAATTCCACAAAAGCATTCATTATTTTTTGCTCTTTCAGATGCCCTTTATTGCATTCAAATAGATCAAATAGTAAAAATGTGAGAATTCAAGTCGAAATTCCATAGAATTAACATTAAGCTGATGAAATCAAAATGGCGGGTAGACGGGAGCCTTAAAGTTATCGAATTTCCTTGTAATTAACAAACGTGAGTTTTCATATATCGTTTGTTAAACGTTTCTGCTCGATTATTTCATTACCCTTAACACAGTTAATAGGCCACGCAATTTTGATCCACGGTCAGATGACGAGGTTGACATTTGAGTTCACACCCTACTCTCCTCATCCAAACACGAATGGATTTAACGTGTATAAACCTGCCGAAGGTAAATACGATACTAAAACGCTTTAAGTTTTTCATTTCTTGATTTTGGTGGTAAAAATAGAGCAAGTTTCGCTGATTCTGTAGACGTATTATTTATGAAAATTTGATACCTAGAACGGTCGAAAATTGAATTTTGAAACCCTAAACAGACTGGCCACGCCATAAAGAAATATATTTGTATTCACGTTTTGTTCAAATTGTGGCTTTATAAGATTTTGGGAGATTTTCCGCAAAATGTATTTCAACCACAGCGTTCATATTTTATACATTATAAAAAGAAGTTATTTCCTATACAGTGAATACATTTGTCTTCCAATAAACACCCATAAGTTTTAACTATTACATAATATTTGTATACAAATTAGGAGAGTCTGAGTTATAAAATTTTAATTTTTTGAAATTTTTATTAAATTTAATTTTTGAATTTATAATTATGCTCAGTATATAGGTTATGTTTAAATAAGTATCCTACAAATTTTTAAATTTAAAAATGAAGTAGATTTTATGCAAGATGTACCTAAAGGTAAGCACATAAGTTACAAATGTAAATGCAACTATTACTAATTAAATGTTTATACATAACTATTTATGCTTATAAATGTAATTTTCTTTGCATGTATACTGATACACAAATATATAAGTATAATATGTAATTATATTGCTCTTGGGCCATGATAGCTTAGTGGTCATGGTCGCGGATTCGCGGCCGACGTTATTTACGTCGAGTAGTGGGTTCGAACACAGGTGTCGCTGAAGATCCACCGTGTAGCGGGGCTAATGTACGTTAAATCTGATCTAGATCTAAGTCCTCCTGTTGGCGTAGATAGGAAGCTCGGAGATAGAGATGCCAGCTCAGGTATCGTCGTCTTCCCTTGATCGAGACCCAAAATTACGAGGAACATCGTCAATAGCCTTTATGTTGCTTCTCAGTCCGACGTTAATAAGCAATCACAATCCATTGCCCTTGATTTTAAAACAAGGATAATTGAACTTGGCATAAAATAAGCACAGAATTTTTTGTTGAAGCTGTCTCGGTTACTTACTTTAACGACGGTATTTAAAATTAAAGTCCTAAACCTGCTGCTTATGAGATCCCGAATTTGTTATTCTACCAACCAAGATATTATGGCCTCGAAATCACGACAGGGTTGTCTCCCACAGCGAGAAGATGGCTTTCGTATATGTTGAAGTTATAAAACGTTTTTACTTGACAACATTTGACTTTTACATCTTTTGGATGCAATGAATTCTTCATTTTAATGTTTGCTGGAATGATCTGACTAGACGGCATTCTTTTCTGTACTAAACTTTTGTTTGGTTTACTTCAAGTGTGTGTTATAAATATCGTAAATACCAGAGCCACCCACTTGGACAAAGTATTGCCTTCTCTTAGTTACATTTTCTGTCATATTCTAATGGTATGCTGTTCAAGAAAATGGAAAAGCATAAAAAAAGTATACGTTGCTGGATGTCCCAGGTAAAACAGTGCATACAAATATTTAAATTAAGAAGGCTTTCTATTATTTCTATCGTACATATCTTACGGAAATCAATATAAATATTAAATTGTTGAATAATAAACAAAACCGGGAGGAAAAAGAACAGTTGAACATTATTTATAAATTAAAAATGAAAATAGTTACAACTATTCATCTAAAAAAATTGATCAATTTTTATGATTTTAGTCAGGAATTAAAATTTTTTGCTGTTGAATCGTAATCGGCAGTTTTTTTTTTAATGATAAAGACCAGAAATATTAAGAGTTAAAGATAATATACACAAGAAAAAAATAATACCAATGTATTCCGTTTGTTTGGGATTTTATTAACGTCGCACTAGGAGCAACACGGGTTATTGGCGACGGATCTCGTAATTTTGAACCTCGATCTAGTGACGAGGACGACACCTGAGCTTTCACTCCCCTCAACAAATTCCGTTACTCTCTAATATCATAATAATTTCCTTTTATTTTCGAGTTCTATGACTTTTCTAATTTTCATGAAAATAATAAGCATGATTACTTAAAATTAATTGAGCGTGGTGTAGTACTAGAAAATGGAATCTCAACATATCACGAAAAACTACTTAACAAAAAATCGGTAGTGAAATTATGACGTAACATTTTTAAGATAAATTTTTAAAAAGTTATTTTGAAAAATTCCTATTTTAAAATTCAAATATCAACGAAATGTCAGGATTTCTAAACAGACAAAACTAAATTTTGTGAAATTTTACGACATGTACGTTCATTATCATATTTTGTAAGATTATTTCATAATTTCTTTTGATATTTTTGACTGAGTCTATATCACGTTTTTTACTCCACTTTTTTGCTGCATTATGAAAATACAAGTATTTCACTGTATGTTTTGACATAGTGAAATACTATTATTTTTGTATGAACTCGTCCTATTGTTGTATAATTCATAAAATAACATCAGCCTTTTCTTTCGAAAAACTCAGCTGTATTTTTTTTTTTTTGGTTTAAATATAAAATAAAACAAAAATAAAATCTTTTATTCTCCTGTTGAGACATAAATGTAAGTAAGATTTAAATCAGAGTCTTGTATCAATGTATTCGTTATTAATTCTGCAAAGAATAATTTTTCAAAGCACATTAAAAACTCAAGTTCTGCATTAGTATCGGTTTGGTATCTTAAGAAATGCTAAAATTCTTTTTAAACTTCCAATTTTGCATCTTCATTAAGAATGTGAAATAAGTATCTTCTGAAGTATTTTGTTTTTCTGTAGTAGTTCATATAATGCAAACCAAATTCTAAATAAAATTTTTCCCCCCTATAATTTTGAACATCGGTCGAGTTGTGAAGACGACATCTGAGCTGGAACCTCCCTCTCTGAGCCACCACACTAAGCCAACGAGAGATCTGGAAGCCTCGACAGATTTAAAGTGAATCAGGCCCGCTGCAAGGTATCATTAGTGGAATTTAGGTGGCCGCGGTAGCCTAGTGGTCATGGTTTCGGATTAGTGACCAGCGGTTTTCGTTCAGTCGCGGGTTTGATCCTTGCCTACCAAAGACCTGCCGTGTAGTCGGGGCTGATGCACGTTAAATCTGTAGGAGCTCAAAGTCCTCTCGTTGGCGTAGTGTGGAAATTAGGAGATGGGGTGGGACCAGCTCAGGTGTCGTCCTCGTCACTTGATCGAGGTTCAAAATCACATGGTTCATCGCCAATAGTCCTCGTGTTGCTTTTTGTGCGACGTTAAAACTAAACTAAATTAGTGGAATTTAGACTCGAGCTTCCAACACGATGAAAACAACGCCAACCTTCAGTTCGCAACCGGGCCGCGGTAGACTAGTGGTCAAGGTCGTGGACTAGCGGCCGGGGTTTTTCGTTCAGTCGCGGGTTCGATCATTGGCCACCAAAGACCCGCCGTGTAGCCGGGGCTGATGCACGTTAAATCTGTTCGGGGTCCAAAGTCCTCCCGATGGCGTGGTGTGGATGTTAGGAAAGGGGGGTGTGCCGGCTCAGGTGTCGTCCTCGTCACTTGACCGTGGTTCAAAATTACGAGGTCCGTCACCAATAGCCCTCGTGTTGCTTCTAGTGCGACGTTAATAAAAACTAAACTAAACTCAATTTTATCCTGTTTAGAGTTATATTTCGTATTTTGGTGAAATATAAAGAAAGGTAATAAGAAGTAAAAATATTCATCTATTTTTGAAATGGTTTTATTCCAATCCATTAATTAAATATCTTGAAAAAAAATTAATATAAAAAGGCATAATTTTTTTAAAAAGCACGTGCAATGTTAGAACAAACCGGTTATGCATTGTACTAGTTAATCTATTTCAGAAATGTTTTTCGTTAAAAAAACTTTTAACATATAATAAATCGCTTAACTTTGATAACTATATAAATTACATTATTAAAAATCTAACAGCAAGCCTTTGCATTACAATGTTATACAAAGTTCTCAAAATTGTAGGTGTATCAATACTACAAATAACTTGTTTGATTGTAATCTTTAAATGATTCTTTATCACGTTTTTACTCGAGAAGAGTTCACTAGCCGCTGGCTCAGCATTGCGTGTGAAAGTACCACAATTCGTATGAATTCACAATAGCAACTGTTCTTTTAAAAATTGGCCTTCCTCAAAAATGTCACGCATACTTCCTCATGAATTTCATGAGGTTTCTGTCGTTAAAAGTTATTCCTTTTCTTTATATATTAAATGTTCTCTCGTTTAGTATTCACGAATTTATAAGATAGCGTTTTGATGACAGTGTATTCCTTAAGGTCATTGCAGTTATGGAAATAAGTTCACACAGAAGCGGTAAAAATTGCTTAAAATATTTATTTTCACCTATGGTTAGCTGAATTTGATATCATTATGAAATGAATTTTATTTCAATTCAGAGTAGATATATTTTCCAGTCTAATCAGAAATATACATCAAAATCGAAATCAGAATAACTAGAAATATTGTTTTTCAAATACGACGGATTTGATATCAAAATATTGAAATAAATTTAACGATCAGTACTTTGTGATCGTTTAAGAGCAGAAAATAATAATTATATCTTCGATAACTATACATTTTCAAAACTCGCAAAGCCGAATTTCTCAGTTAGCAATTAAGTACAATTTTAGATTGAGTTATTTTGTGAGCAAAATTTTAATTTTGACTTTTTAATTATTGTACGTATAATTACTTTTCATGTAAATACCTATTTGTTAAAACATAATATTTTTAAAAATTATATAATGACATTGCGATTAGAAGTACATTGGTTGTTTTGTTTCTAAAAACTAAATTATGCGTATATTCTCAATGTTTTTCCGAATTCCTGTTACTTCCTAGATACATTAATGCCCCCGTGTACCTGCCATTTTGATTAAGTGAACGTAACGTTAATCCTATGGAATTATTATTACGGTTCTCGAATCTATAATGTTTTATTTATTTGAATACACCCCAGGAAAGAACAAAAAATAATGAAAGTTAGTGCGAAATTACATTTTCTCTCCGATTTTTGAAAATATTTTTTACGTGTGTTTTGATGATTTGTTTATGGGTTTTCCGGTGTTTAAGAAACATTCTAAAATATTTTCAAAAATCGATGGAAAAATTTAATTCCTTACAAACTTTCAATATTTTTTGCTTTTTTTGGATGCACTTTTTACATTCAAATATATAAAATTGTAAAGATTTGAGAATAGTAGTAGACATTCCATAGGATTAACATTATATTCACGAAATCAAAATGGTCCGTAAAAGGTAGCCTTAAATTAAGGTGCAACACAATCAATTATATGAAAAAACACAATGCTTAATTTTTTTAGATCCAATTCGAAAAAATAATTTAATTAAAAATTAATGTTTGTTGTAATATATATCTCAAAATTACGTTCATTACTGGCGAAAGCAGGAATTAGAAGTAACACACAGATAAAAAAAACTTAATGTTTTATACATTAGATTATACACTGAAACACATGAACCGTTTATACTATTAAACACGAATTTTAAATTCGTTTTTTGAGTTCTAACAAAACCTTTAGTAAGAAAAAGAATAAAACACAAAATTTGAAATAGGCCTTGTTAATTTTATTTGAGATGTGCGAATTGTTCTCTTTCTTTTTCGGTTAATTTCTCGAAAAAGTAAAATCATTCAAAATGAATATTAATTGGCGTGAAGTAAGCGCACTTCCAATCCCCAGGCTGCCAAGCAACAAATATTATCAAGAAAAGAAAATACCTCTTTTACATTCCAAACTTATAATATTTATTTTCACAGGCAAAACATTCGAAAATACAAAATTGTTGCCAATTCTAACAACAACAACAACAATAAATAAATAAAAATAAAAACAGACGACTCTGCCTTAAAAATCAAATGTTAAATTAAATATTAAAATAAGAACAAACGATAAATTTTTAAAGTAGATAATAATATTCTGTTTGAATATAAAAATAAAAACAGACGATAAAATAATAAATTAACTATATCTTAGCAATGTAAATATACCTTAAGCGCACTAAATGTAATTATTATAATCATAATTTATTAAAATGTCAATCTTGAAACGGACACATGTACCCTTTACTCTATGCCCACGCATTTTTTGTCGATGGCATTTTCTCAAAATAACATGTTAGCACATGTTAAAAAGCTTGAATATCCTTAACTTTATCACATATTTCATCATTTATTGGTATGAGTAATGAGAAAGCGGAGTATTATCGCAGGAAGTCAATTAATTAGATCCGTGATATTTACATGATATAGTAAATGATGTTTTGCTAATAAACTTCCAGTTTTTCACAACACTATCAAGGTACGTATTAATTTGTTTCCGTCCGTCTTTAGCGGAAGAGGGGACCAGTAATTGCTTTATTTCTACATATTATTAACTGATTATATCCACGGTTTCTACAGTAAAGCGAATATCAGTATCCGGTATTATTTTTAATAACTGGTTTTGGAACAAGAATTTAAATGTCAGCTAGCTTTTTCTTTTATATGCAAGTCTTTACTCAATGCTTAAGAAGAGATCCAAACTTAGAACTCTTGTCTAGAAAATAAGAATAGTAAGTATTTCAATTGAATAATTAGCGTGATCACACGCACACATACAAGGTCTTTACATTTTTATCATACAACATTCTTAAAATCCAAGAAAATTTAATAAATACGCAGTTTATTAGGTTAACATACGAATTTAAAAAAATCTATATTTCGCAATAAAATTTAGAAAGGATTAATTGTATGGAACAAAATACACCCATGTCTCTCTTTCGCTTAGCTTCCGCGGTAGCCGGCGGACTCGTGGCCGGCGTTGTTTTCGTCGAATCGTGGCTCGAGTCCGGATGGCATTAAAGACACGCCGTGTAGGGATGTGATGCACATTAAATCTGGTCAAGGTCTCAAGTCCTCCTATTGGCGTGATGCGAAAGTTTGGAGAGGGAGATGTCAGTTCAGGTATCGTCCTCGTCACTTGAACGAGGTTCAAAATTACACGAAGTCCGTTGTTAATAATCCTCGTGTTGTTTCTCAGTCACAACCACATCATTTTGCTTAGAAAGTTATTTCACAAGGTTTTTAAATGAAAAAAAAAAGATTTATGGTTTTATTTCATTCATTTTGCATTGTAACCTTATATAATTGAATGAGTATCATGTCAGTTTAGTATCTGCATATATAAGTGGCATCTGGATCCGCTGTCATTTATTTCATACTATCCAAAAGCAAATCAATTGTGATTAATAGAGTGAAAAAAGTAACCAACACCGAAGAACATTGAATTTTCTGTTATTTGTATAGTGATGTTATAGCCAAATAAAACGAGAGCTTAAGCTTTTCAAAACCGTGAATAAGAGTAAAATTGAGAGATTCTTTGATTTTCAGCCACCCAAGGGTTTATTATTTTAGTTAACCCAAAAATGTCGTACCTGGTCACTTTTCAAAAATTTATCTTGTTTTTGAGTATATTTTTTATATCTGTTTTTCCCAGTAACGAACTTAAGTTTCAAAAATACGTCATAATAAATTTCTCCAGAATTTTCTATTGGATTGAAATAAAATATATATAATATATGTCTGACGCCTGCTTTCACCACTAATGAACTCAATTTTCAAAAATAGGTCGTAATAAATTTCCTCTAATTTTTTTTATTGGATTCAAGTGAAACAAACATAATAATTAAGTATTTTTTATTTATCGATTTATGTATTACTTTAAATCGTAAGTAAACTAGAGTCAAAATATGATTGAAAATAAATAATATTATTCAGAATTTTAAGACAGCTGTGAAGCAGCCGTTTTCTTACCCACCTAAGGGGCTATTGTTTTAGGTGGATCCCTTTTAGCGTACCAAATCACTTTTCAATTTCTTATCGTTTGCTTCAATTTTAATTACATTTAGCTTAAATAAGTTCAATTTAATAATTTTATTGTTTCCTTTAATTTGAAAATTGGAAAAGTTTGCTATTGTCCATTTCTCGATATTTCATCGTTTACTTTAATTCTTATGTTTAATTGAGTAATTTTTTATAACTGTAAAGAAAAGCGCACCTTGGGTGGCTAAATCTGTTCTTTGAAAAACTTAGCATATAACTTTTTAAATTTTGTAAATGTTTCTATGTTTTTATTTCTGTTTTTCAGTTTTTATGAAAATTATTTTTGCATGAATTCTTTTATTATTTTTATTTTTACATAATAACGTTACTTTGTTTATTCTTTTTATTACTTTTTTTTATTTATAGCGAACATTTTTAATTTGTGTTATTTTTTTTTTACCGAATGTATTGTTTATTTATTTAATTTTTTTACTGGGTGTTTCTTACTGAAGGTGTTAATGTATTTCATTTCCAAAATAAATTGAAAAATTATGAGCATGAAAATGTTTCTCAAAATTAATGAACCAATCCTCTTTTCTTCGTGTAATTTTTATCTCATTTCCCACGTTTTCAGTTTGCACGAATTTTCAAAGAACACGATAACCGTGAAAATTAAAGGATGGCTGTATACACGAAAGAAACGAATCGGTAAAAATATTAAAGTATACTGCTTCGTATACGTGAATGGAGAAGTATTTGGCATTAATCATGAAAAAATTTTGAATCCAAAAATATTCCGGAAAATTAGACGTTATTTTCATATTTTGGATAAAAATCGTATTAAAAATGTTAAAACGTTGGAGAAATTGATATATCCTTTGACGATCTAAAACCTCAGCTTAGTTGACATGGGAGTACCGCAAAATTTTAATTATTACTAAGAAATAATTTAGTTATCTAGATAAAATTTATTCTGCGTGTTAATTGATCCTTATACAAGTATACATAATGAGAGGTCAGTCTTCGAGTTGCTTCTAAGCGCGACGTTAATAAAACAATTAAAACAATCATATGTATATTGTGTTGTAAATCGCAGCTATTAATATTGATTTGTTTGTTATTCCGAAGCAGTATATTGAAGTAACCTGTAGTGCGGAGATTATAGTGCTTAATCTGCTGAGTTCTACAATAACAGCGTTTTAAATTTTAAGAATCGCTGGCGAAATGTATAACTCTGGACGTTCGCTATATAGAAAAATCTTAAGAATAATAAATAAAAATTAAATTTCTATCTCGGTTATTTTTTGTAATTATTAAGATTTAATGAAACCCTAAATAAAAATTAAAATTTATTTTTCTGCGATTTTATGAAACCAAAAAATCATCACTAATAGCTGCAATTTACATTACATACATAAAGATAAATTAATATGCGGAATAAATTTTATCCAAATGTGTTGGTTATTTCTTAGTTATAATTAAAATTTTTACGATGTCCCCTTCTTGTTATCGGGACGATTAAAATCCATTATTTTTATTTAATTACTTCTAAAAGTTATGACAGAGTACCAAAAGTTTCGTGTATTTAGCGAGAATTTTCGAAGCTTTTTCTAAGCTAAATTACAGTGGTCGACTCTACACGGATCCGCTGACTCATAAAAACATGTGTACTTTTCCATTAGTTGTAAGCAAACGGTAAATCACCAAATAAAGAACATTTTTATCTCTTTAATTTATGTATCTTTGTAAAAAGTGAAAGAAATATGTTAATAAGAAAATTATTCTTAGCGAAGTGATTAATTTTTAATGAAAATGAGATGCTT
>BMAW01011643.1:0-24725 GCA_019974015.1 Nephila pilipes
TATTGTAAGTAATCTCGAAAACTGCCAGTTTACTAAACAATGCCAAGAAAGATATATATGTAGATAAGCTACTAGTTTAATCAAAAACTAATGAAACATTAGCTCAGAATTAACAAGAATCGATGAATATTTAAAAGCGGTGAATACTAATGAGAATATAATTGACATTTCTGGAAGTAGTAATTAGTCTGAGAATAATTTATTCTGATGAGAGTTTGAAGAATTTGAGAAGTAAAATAAATGAGGGTAACTGTTTTTGGTTTTATTTAAAAGAAAACAAATATCACGGTTTTTATTTTCGTTATGAATAAGATAAATTTGTGGAAAATTACTTTTTTAAACGAAATAAATTAAAATTGGAGAATAAAAGAAATTTTACAGAAATTATTATTTGTTGGTTGTAGAGAGAGAGCTTCAATGCAAAAGTGTTGAAAATACTTAAGAAAATTTTACTATAAGAATAAGATAAAAAATTTAAACCTTTGAGAAATAAAAAAATTACTTTCATATAATTTGCCTTTTCTCTCAGAATGCATTTGCTCTAAACTGGATAAATAGAAATAGTTAAACTTCTCGTACTATCTACAATATCGATGGCAAGCTTAATATTTAAAACAAACACAAAACTCAGGTTGTTATTTAACCCCAAAACCTTCCATTTTTAAACAGTTATATTTAATGTGTGGTACTCTTATTACTCAATATCATGCGAAATTTCTTAAAATTAAGGTTTGAATCTGTAATGCCATGATTTTTAAGGCTGTTTGATTTATTCTAATTGTGTTCAATTGATATTAAAACACAAAAATTATAACGAAAAGACTTTGTGGATTTAAATCTCAATCAAAACGATGGGAATGATAATTGAACTGATAAATTATTTTTCTAACTTCCACTCATTAAATACAATGGCTTAGATCAGTTTCCTATGGAACGCAGAAACCGTCCTTTGTTCCATAGTATAAATCATTGATGGAATAAAAACTCGAACACATTTTTTTTACAAATTTTATTTTTTCACTTGGATTGTCTTGCTTAGTTTTAAATTTAATTTATTTAATTTCCTTTATTACCACACATACAGATATATATATATATATATATATATAACACATCAATCAATAACTCCCGAGACTAACCCAGAGATGGAGCTCGTAGTAAACCAGTAACCAGGTCTTTCTAGAGTACGAACCTTTGCTTGAAATGTGTCAAACTTTTAAGTCGATCGGACCAGAAACAGCTGAGTTATCGAGGTTGGAGTAAAGTCGTTTTGTAGTTTGTTTAAAAAATGGAAAAAACCTGCTCGTGTTCTGGATAAAACATTGTTTTTAATGGGTAAAAAAACACCGTGCAAGCGAACAATGGATTGAAAAAAATGTTACCGGACTCTGTCCATCAAAAGCAACGATTTGTCGGTGGTTTGGCGAGTTTAAACGGTCGTACCGACACAAATGACTGAACGCTCTGGTAGACCTGTGATGTTACACCGGAAAATGTGAGTGAAGTGACAAAAATTATATACGAAAAGATCAAAGTGAAGCCCGTGAGGATTGCTGAGATGACAATGATATCATGGAAGCATTTAATGAAAAGGTTTTTGAAGTGAAGGAAAAGGCTCTAAGTGGTGCCAAGATTGTTTTCTGATGGAACAAAAAACAGCAACGAGTCGATGATTCAGAAAGCTGTTTATCGTTTACTCCTCGCAACAAAAGATTTCTATGAAAAAAAAAAAAAATGGGGAAAGATTTGGAAAAGGTTGAACGATTAACAATCTTAAAAGGTGATTAACAGTTATGTTGATGAATAAAAAAAAAATGTTGTTTTCAATGTTAGACTCGGGAGTTATTGATCGATGTGTTATACACTAGAGCGGAAAACATAATCTACAAATGCCATTTTCACCATACAGCCATTAAACTCTTAAAAAGGGCTTTTTGCGACCAGTACAGTAAAAATGCAGCTCACTAGAAAAGGTGATGCATATGCAAATATCAGCACTTTGACATCAGAGGGGAATTCGCGGCACACAAACGTATAGAATCCGTGCACTCATTACCAAGGAAATTTAATAAGCAAAAGGAAGGACAAATTTCTAGACATTTCTTGCGAGTCAAACTGAAATAATATGATTATAAATGTTATAGGAAAGCATTGGAATGCCTTTACATGTTGTAGAATGTTTGACAAGCTTGAAGAAGAATGTAATTTGATGAGTGTTGCACAAGGTATTGGAATTGACAAAATTGTGGTTTCAAGAGCTTGTAAAGCCTTTTAAATTTCAGATACAACTATAACAAGGGTTGACCGTTGCCGGTCGAGACAAATAATGGCAAGTGATGACCGGTATAACATTCTGAAGACTGAAAAGATCGGAACAGACATCTGGAAATAATATTCAGCAGATGCTTTCGGCAACAGGATGACGAGTATCACGGTTTACTGTGGAAGACGTCAGCATAAAGGTGGCCTATTTACCTGTCATCCTTAATACTGCATACTGTTAACAGCAGCCCATCGCCGGTACCGATTACAGTGTTGTCAAGAAGACAAAGATTGGACATCTCATCAATTCAGTAACGTTTTGTTTACTGCTGAGAGTGGTTTCAGTCTAAGCAACGATTCGCAGCACCAACTGATAAGGAGAAAGGTAGCAACACGGTTTCATCCCACTAGCACATCAGAAAAAGGCACAATAAGGGTGGTCCACGAGTGTTTATGAATTAAATGTTAAAATGGACGAATGAAATGTTAAAATTATGTTAAAATGGACGAATGAAATGTTAAAATTATGTTAAAATGGATGAATGGATTTCCATGTCTTTGATAGTGACCTACTTAACGGAGATCGTTACTGCGATGATATTAATCTCCCTCGCGTGAATCTGTTTCGAGGTGCTATTGGACCAGACTTTATTTTTATTGATAACAATTCGCGTTCAGATAGGAACTAAAACCAATGAGGAAATTATATAAAGGGAGCATATATGCAGAAGGAATTGGCCAGCGTTCTCCCCTGATTTAAATCCCATCAACCATATGAGTGATGCTTTAGGGAGAGGCCTTGCAGCAAGATCTTATTCTCCGTAGAGGGCCAGACTACTAAAACAGATGCTCCTCAAAGAGGGCCCACTCTCTCCTCAAGAACTTCTGGATAGTTTAGTATTAATTATGAACAAATGTTGCTACATAACTATTGCTGTTTGGGGAGGTCATATTTCTTTCTAAGAGACTTTGGCTTGTAATTCTTTCTCAAAGCAAGACAATGTTTTTTACTAACACTGTTCTGTCAATAAAGCATTTTTCCTCTTTGTTGCATAACGTATGCGTACAATTCAGTTTTCAAATACTACCCTTTCAGCAACCTTTAAGTGTTACATTGTGCCTCTGTAGTGTGAATTTGATGTAACACAGTTGATTTTTTACTTTTAAATTTCGGCACAATCTCTGAAAAGTTGCTTATACAGATACCTTATATATATATATATATATATATATATATATATATATATATATATATATATATATCTGTGAGATTGAAGTGATGAATTTAAACTTCATACAAAAATATCGTATTCCAAAAGTAATTATCTAATTAAAAACATTTTAGATTATTTGCATCGCATCTTACTAATATCATAACTATACTTAAGATAAATAAATTTAAGAAATGTGAGCGTTTCTTCAAATTTTGTATAGATGCCGATTATTAACAACTTATGGTGTACATCATAGATTGAAACAACTTCTGTTTAAACATACATGTGTTATTTAATTATGTCCACCCTTTCGCAACTATTGTTTTTTTCTATTAACTTGTTCAAATCCTCTTTTCAGACAGATGTCGTTCAGAACAACTCTTCATGTGTACAGTATATTATTCCTAAGTGACGATATTAAAGGAAGTGGTATTTTCTATCTATAAGCAAAACTTTCGAAAACAAATTTCAAATCGCTATTCTCACTTGAATCTAGAGAGTCTACACTACCAGTACAGTCATTCATGAACTTATTTATCATTCAATTATACTCTTTTTCTGTTAAAAATATTTTTTTCTTAGCCATTGTAGTCTTAAATTAACTGTCGTAATCTATGCAAACAAATTATATATACTTCTAAAAAGAGATACAAATTGAATTCCTAAAGTCTCAGTTATTCTCTTGTTTCTTCTAAGCAAAATTAATGAAGTATTTGAAACTGTCTAATAATTATATCTCGTGAGTTACAGTTCTGCGTTAGCTAAATCTTGTTTTCATTACGTCTCCCATCCAAATTCCTCAAAATCGGAAATTACTGTACAGGGATAGGGTCAATAACCTAAAGGTTCAGTTAAAGTAACTGTATAGGATATAAGGCTCTATCAAGTGAATTTATAACTCTAACGCGTGTGACTGGAAATGTAAATATGATACATCCGAGTTGTAGATCAATGAAGACAGCGATTCATCAGTGCATTACCCTGATGCTAGAGACTTTCGAGACTGATGCATATTCCCCCCCCCCCTCCTTCAAATGGCTTTTAGTTCAGCATCATACTAACCCGAAAAGTTAATATTTGTTGAACAAATTTTACATATTATTACACGCTTATGAAGATAATGTTTTAACTGTGAAGAAAATGTGTTTTTACTATAACTTCTACAGACATACTTAATAATCACTTTAAGGAATGTAGTGCACGAATTTTCGCACGAAAATAGATAGTGCAATTCCTTTCCATTCAGTTGCATGTTTTTCATTCACTTTAGCAGACGTTACATTAGCAGACGACTCCACACATTTATTCATTTTCTAAAATTGCATATATTGGTTTTATTTCATTGATGATGTGTAAGATTTCAATATTTTCAAAAACAATTCTGCTCCTTATAAGTCACAAAAAAAAATAACATATAGGGTGTTTCGAAACACATGGGCAAAAAATTAAGGGGTGACACAAAACATCTAAACAAGTAATTTTCAACCTTCAATGCATAGATGGAGAGCAAGTGGTGAATCGCTAGATTGCGCGATATTGGAAAGTATGTTATGAAGTGCAAGATTTCTTAAACATTGTCATTTCTAGAATGGATATTCTGAAATCCTTACACATCATCATTTCTACCACAGAATTCAAGAGGCATGACTTGAAAACTCACGCTTTATGATTTCCAATACAGCGCCGTCTAGAGATTCACCGCTTGCTATCCGCCTATGCATCGTAGAAATTGTTTGTTTATATGTTTTCTATCACCCATTAAACTTTTACGCATGAGTTTCGAAACTCCCTTTTTTAATAGAATATATTGAATAAAATAAAATTAACTTACAGATTGAGATAATTTACTTTATGTTCTTTTGTGGTCTCCATACCTTTTGTGATATTGACATTCATTCGGTATTTAAGCTCTAAAAATTGTACTTGCAATGTAATTACAAATCTGGAAGTTTACTGTTACTATAATCCGCACTTGAGAGAGCTTTTAATATGTTTCAATCTCTTTCTGCATATGATAATTTCTTATTCACTAATTATTGCATTTCTCTTCACTTTTTCCCTCATTTATTTTTCTTCATTTTTTCCTCATTTCTTATGTGATTTTAATGAGAAATTCAAAAATGGAACAACTTTCAAATGTAAAGAAGTATGCTTTGTATACCATGATAGGTGTAACTGGATATTTAATTTTTTTAGTAATATTTTTAATTTTCTTTTTAAATACCTTAAACTAATATGAATTGATTTTTTTGTTTTATTGTAATTTTTTTATTTACTTCAACTGCATTCATATCTAATTCATTAAAAAATTAGATAGTTCGCATCATTTTTGGCCTCTTCAGTTTTAGACATTTTTGAAAATTTAAGTCATCCTAAATTTTATTAATGATATGCGATATTTTTAAAAAAGTACTTTTTTTTCCATAAGGTACGTAAACTAGTAAAAAAGTTTTGACAATTATATACTCAAAATATAATTTTTCTCTGCACATTTTATATGCACTATTTGTAATGATTAATACGAATCAAATCATATTTACTTTAAATAGAGTTGATTGCTGTAAGACTTTGTGCTGAATGAGGTGTCCCGACCTTTTGAGGGGCAGCACATAAAAAACATTAAATTTTAGCTTAAATTTATCTCATATGCATTAATAATGTTAAAAGGACACAATATCAAGCAGTAAAGTTAATTTTTATTTATTTCCTGATGTTTAAGACCCTGTATATATAATATACCACCACCCCTGAAGGACTTCGTATTTATAAACTCGCTGCTTCGTATTCCTTCGAATAAATAATAAATAATTATATTATTTTAGTTAATTTGGAAAATAACAGGATCACAAAACATTTTTGAAAAAATTAGAACTTTATGATGTATTTTTTTTTCTAAGAGTGACAATTTTTAGCAAAATATGTCAATTAATTTAAATACAGCTTTTTTATGCATATATAATTTTCGTAATTTAATGATAAAACAATATTATAAACTTAATAAACGAAATTTAGTTGAAACGCATGTGCAGTTTTATTTAAAATTATGCATATTTTATATTATATTTACTATAAAGATATTTTCTTCCTCACTTGTTTCTGAAGATAACTCCGATCTATCAGAAGGGAGCTCATGAAACAAAATAAGTTCTTTAAAGTCCCCGGGTAGGCATTATTTTATAAAAATATATTTTAGAAAGATATATATTTAAAAAATTAGTTGAAACTAGATTATAAAGATACTTTAAATAAAATTAGGATTTTTCTGAATTAATTTTGCGCTATAATATACGAAATCTGAAACAGTCAGGAAAGAAACGAAAACATGAATTAAACAAACGCTAGATAAAACGAAAATGCCTGTTTGATGTATGGTCTACGTATAAGTTCAAAACACAGCTATCCATGGCAATTGTTCGTATTCGAAACATGCCCTCCCACATTTGTGATGGACAAATGCATCAAAAAAACCCGGTAAGCCCTTCTTACTATGAATTATTCACAGGATGCATACTCAATTATTTTTCTTTTCCTTTTATATCCACTAAGGTAGTATTCCTAGATATTTCATAGTTTAGAATGTGCATCATCCTTTTTTTCATTATTCACATCTGGTGTCCAAACACTGAGGGCTCTGTTCTTATTACAAAGTGGGTTTCTCTTTGTCGAATTGTCTCTTTTATAGTATCTTTCTTCAATGATTAACATCTTAGTTTACTTCGATCCCTTAATAAAGTCTATTGCTAAAAGCAATTAACCCTTATTGCCATCCTCTATTGTCGGAAGCTTATCGTCTATTTTTATCTCATGCTCACGATTTTGTACAGTGTCGTTAGCAAGTCTGATGTCTATTAATGCCAACAAGTCATTAATAGTCATTAATCGCTGCTGTCTCCAGCCAGTTCTATCTTAGACGCCTTCGAAGACGATCCCTCCATTTTCGCTTTCTTCGATTTTTTTCAATTGTTTAGATTTTGAGAAATTCTTTTTTCCCAGCACTTTTATTTTATTTTTTATTTATTTATTTATTATTTTTTTAGTTGATAAGCACAGCGTTGATAAATTTCAGTTAGCCACCCAACGGGCTATAAGGCGGGCGTTTTAGCCTAACAGATCACTTTTCAATTTTTATCGTTTGCTTCAACTTTAATTACATTTAGTTTAAATATATTCAATTTAATAATTTATCACTCACGTTAATTTTTTTTCATGTAGCTGATATAATGTTCAATTTATTAATTTATCATTTCCTTTAATTTTAATATCGGAACAATTAACTAATGTCCATTTCCCGACATTTAATCGTTTACATTAGTTCTTATATTTAATTGAGTAATTTAATAATAATTAAAAAAAAGTGCACGTTGGGTGGCAAAATTTGTTCTTTGCCAAACTTTGCATAGACATTTTTTTTCCTGTTTTAAATTCTTTTTCTTCAGAGAATGAGTCTGAATTTTGCCTCACCAGCACTCTATAGCATATTTATGATCTCCATCTTTCACTGTAACAAAGCGAACTTTCACATATCTGTCTGAATCTAAAGTTTCAGTATTGCCATCTGTTGCTTTCTGACCCTCTGTATGAGTGGGGGCATAAATTTTATACCACTTAGTTTGAAGTATGAAATAAATACTTTATATATTTTCTTTTGAGTAATTAGCAGTATTTACATAAACTTTCATACATGCAAATTGAGTAGCTGATGAATTTAAAATTTTCAATTCATTTCAGAAACATTTCTGTAAAGTATAAAATAATTACTTGTTAGGAACTTTCATTACATTCAAAGCAATACTTTTTATAATCATTCTACATAGACGTGCCATCTAACTTAAGTAAATAAAATTATAAGGTACAATTTGAAGAAAAATAAGTGGGATAAGAAGATATTTTACAAAGTGTTTTAGGGTGCTAAATATGTTGTATAAAAAATGTACCACCGCCCCTGAGAGGACAATACTAATCTGAATTATTTAATAACTGTATCATATATCCTGAATTATTTAACAAAACTTTTTGATCTCTCTCTTTATATGCATAAGTGTGCGTATAAACAGGGTGATCATAAAAACCATTCCCTGATATTTCTACTCCTAGAGGCCTAGATGGAAAGGAATGACTAAATGGAAAAGAAACTTCGGTTCAGATTTGAATATAGGCACTCAAAATCGTAATGATTTATAGTAATAGGGCTCTCACATTTGCAGTCAGTGAAACAAATTCGAAATATTCGAATGGCTATAACCATTTTGTTCTGCGCAAATTTCTCAACGCATTGAGAAAATACCATAAACAACATTAGAGTGATGCATTCATCGCAAAACATTTACATAACATTTCCAATAGAAGAACAATGTTAAGGACCAAGGATAACATAGAACCATTGTCAGTGTTGTTTCCTGTGTATCGTGCTTTCGGGTCCTGATGAAACTTAAGACCCTTAGTGTAGCTGAGGTAATTCACGTTAAATCTGTCTAGGAATGCTGCCATGAAGTTAGGATGGAGTAGAGGTTTGGAGAGTTAAGTGCTAGTTAAGGTTCCTCTTTATCACTCATGGGCTCAAAATTACGAAGTCCATTATCAATAGCCGTTGTGTTGCTTTTAAGCGCGATGCTTATAATCGTTCAATAACGAAATAGTATGAGATCGAATTTTGTTACCTTATAAAAAAATGCAACAATAAAATAAAAGATATTACTGGTGTTTTTTTGAAAAAAATAATACTTTGTAATATGAGTTAGAATATTTCATCCTTATACTGATTGATTTTTTTTATTTACTGACCCTCAAAGTTGCTAAATGACTCCAGAGTTGCATTACAACAAATTAAATTCTTAAAATAAAAAAAAAGATTTTTTTTAACAATTTTAACTCGATTTAACGTGTTGTAAAGTTTTAAAATAGTCACATAAAGAAATTCACATTTGTCACATTTGATATCTTTATTCAAAGAAATTTTCTGAATGTTCTCAATGACGGATATGAAAAAAAGGAAGCAAACTGGGTGCCGTAAGTTAAGAAATGGGCAGAAATTTCAGCTCACTTTTTTATTCCACCTTAATGCTTTGGAATATTTGATGCTGGCTTCTTGCCATGATATATTCACAGTTCTAAATCATATGCAAAACGTTAGAGTATTACAGGATCATTTTGGTAAAATAAACCTGCAGAAAAATTTGCATAATTGAGCTCAATTTAAATACCCAAGCATTTATTTCGTTTTAAGAATACGAAATTAGCTACAGGATTTTTCTAAAGCATTTTTTTTTTAGATTCAGGATTTTTAGAGGTAGAGCAATATCACAATTTATAATTTAGGGAAAGGCAGTGGCGATGATTGGTTGTTAGAAGTGGAAAATGAAGCAAAACATTTATAGATAATAAAAAATAACGGGAGTTCTGCGAAGAACGAGTTGGAAAGACACAAAATATTTAGCAATAAAATACTTTCTGAATGAATTTCGACAAGGAAGTAACAGTTGGTAGTATATAACAACTTTATTCTGGTTTAGGCTTAATGATAGTTAAAAATTTTGTGTAATTTTGAATAATACTATACAATATGAATTTAATCAAACGATCTATATTACACATGTATTACAACTAAAAAGAAGTATTTTAATATTTTGAAATAAACCAGTAATAATTTTATTTTAAAAAGTACGGATACTTAAAAAAAAACACAAAAATGAAAATTCATGAATTTCAATGATAATTGCGTTTACCCAAGGCCGTGTTTTATAATCCAATTACATTACAAAATATGCAAAAAAAGTTTTAAAAATACTCTAATAGATTGCTTATGCTTCATAAAACTAAGTATAAAAAATGAACGTAATTAGTTATATTATAAGAAATGAAAGGTGTATTATATAAAATTTTTCTCGAAGATTAACATTTATGCAGCTACGCAGAACATTACCTTACGCGCATGTTTCCACAAATAATGTTTTTAATAATTAAAGATTCGAAAGGAAAGATAAAATATCACAATGTTTGTTGTTAAAATGGAATAAAAAATAATTTTTTTTTATAAAATGACGGGGTTGCTGATCACTTCTTAACACATCTTACTCACAACCACAGGGAAAAGATACCGATCTAATTCTGATTTCTCCTCAAAAAGGAATAAAAACTCATTTTATTGCTAACATATAAAAGAGAAAAAATTTTAAAACCACTTTTATCATGAATAAGTTCATTTGAACTACTTTTGTAAAAGTTCAACCTCAAATATTCATTAATTAAGTATGGAAGAGAAGTTTTTCTTCATTAATATTATGTTTCATGTGAAAGCATTTTTAAATGTATGTATTGAAAAAAACCTCCCATTTTAATATGAGATAAAAAAAAAACATTCAAAAAAGAAACAGGTAATTTTTATCGTAGTTTGGTAATAATAAATTCAGATGAATAACTTACAAGTTTTAATAGGAGTCACATTTAATTTGATTGCTTTCGATTAAATAAAATATATTCCAATACCTTAAATAAATATATATATATATATATATATAACTTATATGTACATTAGAATAAACATATATCTTTAATCACTCCAAAAACACTTTAATTGAATTGAATTGATAAAATAAATAATAATTTAAGATAAAAAAAATTAAATTATTATAATAATTTAAATATTAATTAAGTTATTATTATTAAGAATTTAATAATAAATTAAGAAATAATTTAACATAAAAAATTAAATTATTATATTAATTTAAATATTAAGTTATTATTATTAATAATTTAATAATAAATTAAGAAATAATTTAAGTTAAAAATTTTTCTTAAAATAAATTTCGAAATAAGTAATAATGATTCAAAACAAAATGAATTTATTTTATATTATGAAAATATATAAGACATTTAAGACATTTCCTGAGACTTATTAATAAACATCAAAAAGAATTCAGCAGCTGATTTAAAATGAGACCATTTTTATGTTAAATATAGAAGATTCGTTGAAATTTTTTGAAACCTTGTGAATTGTATTGAAACAATAATGAAATAAAACAGTTAGCAGTAGTGAACTTTTATGTTTAAAAACATTTTTTTTTCAATTCACTGTTTTAAATTGATTGGTATAAATCAAACAAAATTAATAAAATTACAATGTATTAGTTAATGATAATTTAAAGAATTACATGAAAACTTCTTCTGTATGAAAAATTTGATATTTTCAAACTTAACAAAGGTTTTCAATTTACACCCTGAACAGAATTTTTGATGAATTTTTAACGATTATAAAATCATAATAAAATTAAACAGATGTGCTTAAATTTAAATAAAAAGTATTTAATTATCTGACTTTAAATACTATTTAATTAAATTAATTATGAAAAATATCAATTCTTAATTTTAAAATTAAAAATATAGTAAAACTCTTTGAATATCTTTTAAAAATTTATTCACGTATTTTAATTTCGAAAAAAAAATATGTAGATAATTACGTCAAATTATATCATAATCAAGCGTTGATGTATTTAAACAATATTCCGATATTTAAGAAAAAAAATCTGTGCAGATTTTTTTTAATTCAAAGTAATTATCATAATATTTTAATAAACTCATAGGTACTCTGAGTTCAGAAATACTTTACGGATATTGTTGAATTTTCGCAACTAAAATCTTACAGGTTATTTTTAATTCTATAATTTTATATAAATTTTATCACAATAACAAAACAACAATTGATAATAATGCTTTCTTTAAAAGCAAACCAAAAATGTAGAATCTCTGTTCAAACAAACTGTCCCAATCCTCGTTTCACTTTATTTACCTATCCCAAACACACCTGAGCGCTCCGAAATAAACTTCACTTACCTGCTTCCTCTGCAAAGTCTCTCCCTAGCCGTTTCCACATATAGGTACGGCATACCTTTTCTTCTCTGTGTCCACAAATGAGAAAAGAAGATTAAAAGATGCGGCGACGTGCGTCAGGTAAGTTCGCGGATTAAAGAGAAATATTTGCGTAGATCCAAAAGAAAGTTTCGAACACGTTGTGCGGATGATTTCCGTGGGAAAAGCTCCAGTGTTCTCTTGACGGGGGTGAGGTGCTCGATAGGGTGGTAGGATGGATGCTAGCGCCATCTCATAACAGACGATTGGTCGATGGGGTCTTTAGCACGTGGTTAAAAAGGTTTCAGTCAAAAGGCTGATATCAGATGTGATATATTTAGTATAGCGGTATAAGATGTCGCGCTTGGTGAGAAAAAAATTTAATGTGATCTCACTCGAAAAGAGAAGTATTTTAATTTATAAAGGAAACTGCTTTAGAGAATGATTAATCGAGTATATTTTCTGATTGGCCTATGGACGATTAATTTAAAGTAAACAATGTGCCAAACTTCTCTTGATACGTATTGCTTATGAATAGAAAATTAGTGCTTTAGAGTGTAAAAATGAATAGCCATTATGTTTTGAGCGTTTGTTTCATAATGTTTCATGACACATGAAATCATGATTGTCGATTTACAAAAATTGAGTTTTAATAATTAGATGGTTTGGATAAATTGATAGCAATACTCAGTTTCAACATAATTTCTACTTAGAAAGATGTGACTAATATTCTTAAGACCTATTTGTGGCTATAAATTTATCTGGTAAAATGAAGTATAATTTTGTGAAGAGAAAAATCAATATAAATCTATAGTAATTTACAAGACCATTATGATATGTACGATCAATTGCCCACTGAATCTATTTAATTCAGTATCAGCAAAATACATTCTTGATCTTCATAAATGTCCCAAGAATAATTCAAGTTTGTCTTTTTAAGCATACATGCTTTATAAAAACACATAAAATCGAAAAAGCTGCATTATATTTAATGTAATATTCAAAAAAGAAGGACGAAAACAAATGTTAAAAATTCATTTGAAAAAATAAAAAACGAATAGAATGTGCATGAAATGCAAACTATATATATCTGATGCAAATCAAATTCTACAAGAGAATATATCTAATTTTTCAATAAATTTCTTTCATTTAAAAAGGGTTCAGAAATTAAATTATTTTCCATTAAATGTTTCCTTTTGACGAAATATTTTTTTTATAATCCGAAATATATATAAATGTTCTAGCAATTATTAAAGTATAATTTATTAATCATAACTATCATTGCTACCACTCCATAAAGCTACAGATTCGTAACAATATTACAAACTGTGTGGTATTTAGGTTCAATAAGTCCTAAAGAAAATTAACTCAAACCTTAAGAAATAATAAAAGATTTTACACACGATAGTCAACAATACATAAAAGTCAAATTTGGCATAGTATAGAAGACAGTGAATTAAGTAATAACTTTTATGGATTTGTGACAATTTGATAGGAATTCGAAATTTTGAATTTCGTTTCTAACAGTTTTGTAATATTAATTAAAAGATGACAAAGTAAGGGACTCAACGTAATATAGGATCATGGTCAGAAATATTAAAAGTGTGGACTTGTGCCTGAAAAACTGAAATCTTCTGTACAAACTTTAATCTGATAATTTATGTGATGTGACATTAAGCAGTAAAACATGCTCTGTCGCAAGTGATACGACCAGTATAACAATTATCGCAATAATAAATTAATATACGTGTTTAGCTACATCAAAGATTAAAATAATATCAAACTATTACACTTATACTAAAGTATGTAGATTTAAAATTTTATGTTTACGTTACTTTTCCGAAACTACCTCATAAAATTTCGTACATAATTTGAATAGTGTTTAAAATAATTTTTATACTTAAAAATTCAAGTGTTTTGTAATAATTGTTAGGAATGAAATAAGTACAATTTCATGAAACAGGAAATCAAAACGAACAATTCTCAACCAAAGTAGAATTTGAAACTCAAAACTAGGATTTTAAAGTTAAATATTCCTGTTGCACTCCACTGGTTTCTTCTAAAGCAGGACTAGAATAATATCATAAGCTAGTAGCAATTATTTTAACGTCCAGGCAATGCTGTGAGAAAATAAAATGGATTGTTAAAGTTTGAATGTGCAAAAGTCGTCTTCATTCAACATAATATTAACGAATTAATCATTTGAACTTAAGTTCTGTTAGTTATTGTCCTCTTTCTCCTGATTCATCTTTAAGTAGTTATGAAAAGAAATATGCTTAGTAAAAATTAAGATATGTATTCAATTTATAATAAATTTTGGTTCAATTACATTAGCATCCAAAAGCTTCAATTCTAGATTTGTGCCTGATTCGAAAAGAAAAAAGGGAAATTTGGAAGTATTGCACTTTATGTACTTATTTGTTGAATATATTACATAGCATTTTAACATCAAGTATGATTTCTAAATAAAGAGTTGTAATTTTTACAAAAGTCAACTATTTGATAAAAAAATTAATCACATGTTTTTACGAAAAAAAATAAAGGGATTTTAACGAATAATTATTTAATCATTTTACTATAAGATGTTATTATTTTAGGTAATAGAATTTTAAGCTAAAAATTTCAAATTCTGTATATAATGAATTTTTAAGGGAACGGAGGGAATTATATTTGTTTTTTAAGGTATCAGCCAACCTTTAAAACATGATTTTCTGTCATAAGTTTGATTTCTTTATTTACGGTCTATTATTAAAACCGAATCTCTTATCTTTCTAGAAAAGTTTAAATTTTGTTTCTATCTTACATGGAACTTGAGTTTTAAGCATTTTAATAATAGTCAGTGTCAAATTTTAAAACTAGAAGTAGCATTCTGCTACCGGAAATGGAAATTTAATGTTTGTTTTTCATTGATATTTTACTTAATATCACCATCAAAATATTTTCCAGCATGGAAGAAGTATTTCCTAAGACCCAAAATGCAAATGAATATTTTTATGTTGCAATACGATAAAGAATACTAAAGGAAGTTTTTGTTTGTTTGAAAACTGTGAAATTGGGAGCATATGATGGAATTATACATTTTAACGAAGAACATTAAAGCTGCTTAAAAGTCTTAAATAAGCTGAACATTGAAAATCCGGACTACTTCACTATAAAGGGATACAAAAAGTTGGATTATAATCGAATCAGGGAATTGAAGCGTTATACAACACATGTTAAATGTAAACGTAAGAAAGTTTAAAAGCCATAAGGAAGAAAAAGATAACTTATATAGGTAATACAGATAGTGAACTTCACAAATCATGGGCCTTTTAATGTTAAATGTTTATTTAATTAGGGAAGTTTCTGGGTTGAAATGTATTTTCAGCTTTTTCTCAAAATCAAGATTTTCATATTTTGCTTCAGCGCAAAGCATCGTACTGAAAAAAGCTATATCTATAATGTTATGAAACTTCCATAGAATACTCTATGAAAATGAATTCAAGACTTGAGCTCCTCCTATTGTGTTATAATGCGATTACTGTGCATTTTATTGATGACAAAAGTCATAACTTATCACAAATTTTTACGTTTTTTCTGTATGTTAAAGTATGACTTCCTATAAATATTTAATTTTCAAAGTTGTAAATGGGAGAGAGGCACAAATTCTAAATTAGATTCCATTCCTCATAATAAAATCTTCAGAATTGAAATATCTCTCTTTGAATTTCAGTTCTGGTGTTTTGCAATATTGCAGTTTTACTGCTACTTTTATGTATTTTTTTAGCTGAAATATTAAAGCAATTATTAATTTATGTAAATTTTATAATGTATCATAGGGTTTTAGCCTTATCTTATTGTATAATTCATATAAAAAGTTATGTTTTCAATTATTTAAAAAAAAATCATTTTCGAAGGTAGGCTGATACCTTAATATTTGTTTTTAAAACCAAACACATACAAGCTTTATTTGTGTCTTTGAAATTGTTCTCTTATAATCAATCTACAAAAAAACTTATCATATTTTCTTTAAAAAATGCTATAATCACATATCTTCGATTGGTATACTTCTAGCACTGTAAAATCTGTGTGATTATACACATGTAATATATTCTTAAATGCCACATAAATCATCAATAAATATTTTTTTTCTTTTCTATCCTGTGTTCAAATCTTATTTAAAACAATTCTTCCACAAAAAATATTACTTGTCTTTTGTGTTAGAAATATATTAGTTTGGAATATATAAGTAACACAAAATTAAAGTACACATTTATGTTTTGGCAACTTAAAATTTTAAGTATCCTAAACTAATTTTTGTAAAATGTGTTTAGGATAAAAATGCTAAGCGCATGCTTATCCTAAACACATTTTACAAAAATGAGTTTAGGATAAGCATGCTCTTAGCATTTTTATAAAATGGTTAAATGTACAATACTGACACTAGAAACCGATAATAATTATAATTTATTTCAAAAATTTAAAGTAAAATTGTTTTAACATTAATTTAAAATAATTATCATATATAAAAGAAATAGAAGAATAAGTAACTTTTTAATACAAGTTAAGCAGGCAAATAATACCACAGTAAGTATGAAGAATAGCTATCAAATATTGAATATTGAAAAATCGAAGCAACATCGCCTCGAGGTATTTCAAAGTCTGAACATAAAATTTATTTTCTTCTATATTATACTGCGAAGCAATTTTTAAACTATCATGATAATAAAAAAAATCAAGTGTAGTAGTTTTATTAAATTGCTACATCGTTCATTCTCTGCTATTTTTGCATATCTTCCTTCTTTTAGATGGCTCTTAACTAATAATTTCTTTATTATAATTGTGAAAATTTGAATTAATTTATGAGGCAATAAACTATGCACTTTGATTTCATAAATTTTAGTAAAACTCTTATAATAGAAAGATTTTTAATACAAATTTCACTTTTTTTTCTGTTAGAAATCTAGATAGAGAAAGAAAGTGAAGAAAACCGTGCATGTGATCCATGCGTGAGTATGGAATACAAAGTACACATAAAAGAAAATTCAATACAAAAAAAAGTTGCGAAACATTGCAAAGGAACATTAATTCATTGAAATGAGGGACAAAACATGAAACAATGTTTCAGAGCAACAAAGTGGTTGCATATAACTACTTGACAAAAAATATTTTCCTACTTTTTTGTTTAATATTATAGTTATCTAGTCCCCTCGAACAGCTAAGACTGCCGCCCACCTGTTTTGTATGGATGCGATGAGATTATCCATAAGAGATTGGAGAATATGGTTCTATTGCTGAAGAGATTTAATCTTTAAGTCGTGAACAGTAAAAGGAAGCCTTGGTCTTGGTGTAATTAATTTCTAGAATGTGTCCCAAGCATGCTCAATAGGATTTAGATCAGGAGAGAATGTTCCTTACTTTCTATTATTTAAGCTTTAAGAATGATCTCCACAAGACGATCTTTATGAGGTCTGTAATTATTATCCTTTACAAGAAAGGAATCATCAATGGTTATAACGTAGCATGACCACATGAGGCCTCAGTATCTCGTCCGCATACATTTTAATCGTCGAATTACCATTCCGAACAATATGCAAGTCCCTGTACATCCACTTATATTGCCTATACCATCAACCCTACAATGGGATCTGTCCCTGAACGAGAGTCAGGTACATTCGAAGGCTCTTTTCTTTCCATACCAAACAAATCAAGTGTCACAAATGACCGAGGTAACAAATGACCGATGGCACTGATTGCACCCGATGCTACGTGATGACCAACGTATTGTGAGTAAGACAATGGTAAATCGTTCAACAAATCAGGAGCCATATTTCAACAAATGCGGATTATTGTCCCACAATAGTTTTTTTGCTAGTACCATTAGGCATCGTTTACAGCCTAGTGAAATCTCTGAAAGGCGTCCATTGCTGCGATTACGTTTGTCTCAAAACCTCAGAAGTATGCGCCTGCTGTGATGTATTGAATAACTAATTCTGATAACTTATTAATAAGACTACTAATCTAATAAGTCTGTTTCTCGCATTGAATTCAGAGCTGGCCTGAGGCATATTCCGACAGAAAAATGGTTGACCATACATGGCATGCAATGTTCGAGACAATTTGGGGCACAAGATTGCTATGTTGCATTGGCTTACCTGTTCTCACAAACTAAAACTAATTGAACATACTGGATGAAAGACTGGCTCACCATACACCACCGTTAGTACTTAAAACTAACTATAGCAACGTAGGGAAGCAGTGTGGACTTTTATACCCAACGAGACTTCCAAAGACTATATCATTCAATGCCAAGGTATGTAGCAGTGGTTTCTTCCAATCTTGGCTGCAATACTCAATACAAATTTAATCTTCTTCCCCACCTAGCAGAAGGTTGTATTTTCAATCATTTTATCTTTGTGCTATGCATCACCTCTCTATATATTTAGAATTTGATATTCTTTGTTCATTTTGGATGGAAATAATGTTAATAAAATAGTACATGCAAATAAGGGATATTAGATAGTTAAATGGGTTTAGAAGTAAGCAATTATTGTTGAAAAGAATTATAATTGATATAAAAATTGCTGTCTGTTTTTGTAAATTCATAAATATATGCTGTAAGCATATATAAATGTTTTATAGCATCTAGATTACATATAAAACTGGGATTATTCTATTCATTTAGGCTAAATGTAAAATTTTTTCGCCAGGGTTCGAAAGGTTTAATGTAAATTTTAGCAATAAAAATTTTTCACACTCAGCCTCTCTGGTTTTTTTATTCATCTCATGATTATATTGAATAGTTTTTAAGAATATTTCTAGAAAAAGGACCGAATAATAAGTTAAGGATATGCATCTTGTTATTTCAAAAAAATTAATGTGACAATTAAAAACGCTTCAACTGGTATTTCATTGTCCAAAAATACAGTGAAACTAGACCACGAGAATATTTGAATCTCATTAAAACTTAAAGAGTGAAAGATGAAGTCTCCTAATATATTGCTTAAACTTTTTTCTTAAAACATCTATTCGCTCAAAGATGTACAATAATCTATTCAAAATACCTGGAGAAAACCATATTTAGTCATATTTAATACTAATTTTAGAAGAGATAAAATATTTTTACGAGAAAAGCGTTTCAATAATGCATTCAGAATATTTTATTATTTGAAAAATTGTTTGAGCTATAACTTTGACAGCGATTGACATAGAATTAAATTAGTGTCAAATATCTTCATAGCTTAAAACAGAGAAGTGAACGATATCCTGAATCAAATCTAATTTATTTTTCGATATGTAGATAAAATAGAATAGGAATGTCATTGAAGCCCAATTTCTTCTCTTAATTTTTTTAAATATAGATTTTGATAATAAAACATTATTTTAACTTAGGAAAAAAATATTTATTACTTTGATGATCTGTCATTCAATTAAGTATTCTATTATCAATCGAGACAAAACTTCACTTCCACAACAATCTATTCTAAAAGAAATGTGACTGATGAAATTATTTTTTAAATTTTTCTCTTCCATAAATTTTAAAGTTCTTAAGTAAGAAAAACTAATTAATGTTATTGAAATAATTCCAATATTTCTAAAGTATTCCAGTCTAAAATGTAGATTAACTGCATATTTGGCTTATAATGCAAAGATACGAAGAAAAAATTCGCTATTTTATAGATATGTATATACATATTGTTGAAAAAATTACTATATATATATATATATATATATATATATATATATATATATATATATCAACAAAAAGAAATTTTATGATACGTAATTTTACAACAAAATTATCAATAATTTTGATCTAATAATTAATTTAAATCAACTTATTAGTGCAAATACGCAGATTTTGAAGATGACTAAAATGAAGAACGTGTTATACCGAGCCATATAATGAGATGGTATCTCGGGTTCGACGAGCCACGTGTGAACACGGGCATTGTCGTGAAGCAAAACAATTCCTTTCATTACATGTCACGACTTTTGTTTTGGATTACTCGGTACAGTTTAGTTAAGATGAAACAATATAGGTTGAAATTCATTGCGTAAACCCGAGTCAAAAATCCAAAAACAATAGTTATCTTTGCTTATCCCAAAACACTGTGTGGATGATTTTGCGTGCTAAAATTGTTTACTTGAGTTTCATTTTTTAAATTACGTTGAATACCTCCATTCCAAGGTTCGCTGTTTTAATTCCGGTATCATATTAGTCAGATATCCGTAAACTTCATTAATCTGCTGATGCATTTCTGCAGTTTTTATACCTTTTGCATGCAGAAAACAGTACACAGTGCGCTTTTCACAACCGACCGCATTTCGCACTGTATGAGCCATTTTAAATGCGCAATAACAAACGTAAGCACGGACTAATGCTTCTGTGTTAGTATTTGTGATTAGGATCCCAGTACACATTTGTAGAATTGCCATAGTATGGTAGCAGCTGCCATATTTACAAAAAGGTACTTACTTAAAAAAACAACCTAATACTTTAACTCTCTGCTTTCTAAAAATACCTTACCTTTATTTTGCTGCAATTATTTACGAAGTTATAAGAGTTTTTGCGCCAAGTGATATTATAAAGAATGAACCAGAAGACTATTAACTTTTAAGAAGTTTAAGTCTTTTTTGAAGTTTTATTTAATTTATTTGAAAGATGTTTATATACACAAGCTTAAAATGGGACAACGAAATATATTTTTGAAAATTAAGTTCTGAAGTATATTAAAAAATGGCCAACGTATATTTGTTATTGATTTTTGATTTGTTTATACTCTTTCCTATTATTTTTCCACTTCACATAAAATATTGTTCTTCGATATGCTTAAGAAATATCTTTTAAAGTCAAAATATTAATTTATTAATCCTAAATTTTATGCAAATCACTTCACCACTTATGTTATCAATGAAGCGATCGCTGGAGCATCTGGTTACCGAAACTCCGCTGATAAAGTGTCTCTATAAAGAGATACATAATTTCAGTGAAAGCTGCAATAACCTTTCATGGAAAAATTCAGCCAAAGATAAATTAATTGTATTTGAAACATTTTGCTTAGTTTCATTATTAGTTGTTTTAATTCAGGATATACTGAATTTTTGCAAGCAATGAAAATTATGAAATATTTCCCTTCCTAAAATCCCGGTATATGATTTTATATGTTTTGTTAAGTAACTTATTTCAATTTCTGTTAGACATTCCTTAGCGTCCACAAAATTGTCTCAAAAAAAAAACATCAATGTGGAAAATAGAATGCAGTATTGATGAAAGAAATAAGGGCTAATATATTCATATGGAATATCTGTTTCAGCATGATTTCTATGATGTTTTTTCCCCTTTACGATAAAGAGTTTTGTAAAAAG
Organism: Nephila pilipes; assembly: GCA_019974015.1. NCBI lineage: Eukaryota > Metazoa > Arthropoda > Arachnida > Araneae > Nephilidae > Nephila > Nephila pilipes. Next base: position 21,666 of record BMAW01011643.1, read on the forward strand.
ATTTTATACAATTCATTGTTAAAATGTTGGACATTTATTTAACATGATATATTTTTCAATTTTTAAAATATTAAAAGAAAATAAATATTTGTATTTATGTGTCACAATTTTTTTACATTTAATGCAAAAAAAAAATTTCTTATGTGTTTTTTTAAATGTGTAATGTGTATTTCAAAAAACTGTGAATTTAGATGTTAAAAAAGTTTTATTGATACAGTAAAATTGATATAAAAATAAAAAGACAACACTTTCAAAAATACGCATTATTGATATGTATTGAGAAATGTTTATTATTTTGTTATAGAAACATGTTAGGTCTTTTTAATAGTATATTTTTAATCTTTTTTTATTTTAAATATTTAAATGAACTTTTCCTCTGAAACGGAATGTTTCGTATTTTACATTATCTTAATAATGATATCTCTTAAAAGGTTTTTTAGATATTTGCTTAAGCCCTTCTATCAGTGTTTAGTAATATTTTTTGAATTATAGTCTCAGAGAAAGAGTATATCTATCGTTTCTAGAGTTGTTTTATTTTTTCAGTAATCAGTGGGAAATGTTTGAAAAATCGACATTTTGTAAATCTGTGATCCCTAATTTCGTGATAAATAAAAATAATTTGAAAATAATAATTAAAAATATAGGTATTATAATTTTCTGAGTAACATTCTAGGTAAGTGATTTTTTTTTATTTTAAACATTTTAGAATTCTATTTTACTATGCATACTGTTATAAGCAAAAAAATACCATATTAAAGCTTAAAATTGCTCATTTTTTTAAACATAATAAATGGATACAAATGTTTCCAGTTTTCTAAGTTTATCCTAAGAATGAGACGGAAAATAAGCTTAAAGATAAATTGCCAGTGATGTTTTTTAATAAAATTGTCGCAACTAAACATACATCTTAGTCTTCCTTAGAAATTTCTTATTTTGCATTAATTTAGCGTTACATCATATAAAGTTTTCGTAATCGATGAAGTTCAAGTCATTATATAAGTTCTTATATTATTTGCAGATAAATACTACGAAAACTTTACTGTGCATTTTGGTTTGTTTATCTGTATATTAAGTGGTTAGTTTCGTTAAATTCTCTATTTGAAAAATGAGAGTTTTCCAATTTACCTAGGTAATGAAAGTATTAACATATTCGAAATCATAAAACTGCAAAAGTGTTTTGCATCTTCTTTTCCTTCCATTGAGTGATTTTATAAATTAGATTCTAGATATCAATAAATACATAATTAATATTATTTTATAACACTTTCCCAATTCATTTTATTTTAGATTCGATAATTATTATATGAATTACTTATAAATTAAAATGATTAAAATATTGCATGGTTTTCATTTAGTAGTATGTGTCATTATGAATTGCTTATCTGCATATTAAATTAAGCTTGCAAACATACAAGTTTAACGAGTGCCTAGTAGGTAAAGTACACATTAACTAAGTAATGCGGTGGGTGAAATAATTTTCCTGCACTTCAAAGATACATCCAGTTGATCTGAAGATCACCTTGGTAATGTGCACATTACCTGATTCCCGTACTTTAGTGGTAACATGTTTACTAATCCATTCCTATTCACTAGGTAGTAATCCAATGGAGCCTTGTACGGAATAACGACGCCAATTATACATACTAAACGGAACTATGTCTCAAACTCCTGATATGGTATGGTGTGGAAATTGTAACGTTTTGGTATGATTTTCTAAACTTAGTAATTATTAGTCGATGTATAAACTAGCCCTGAATCAATAATAAAGTGAATAAAAAGTCGTATAGTGATGATGCCCAAGTTTGTTTGTTTTTCAGTTCCATGAAAATTCAAAAATTAATTCCTAGCTTACCATGTAAGTTGAAAAAAATCTGTAGAAAATGTCTGATCTTGAAGACTAATATCGTAAAGATTACTTATCTTACGCGAACTAATCAAGTCCGAGTCCTTAAAAGACTTAGAGATGAGGGTTCGATTCATTGACCCTATTCAGACCTAGCCCTATAAGTTAATTGTAAATAAGGTCACAATTCATTTGTTTATAGCTTTTACATTCTCTCTTTAACACAAACTATATTAGTAAAAAAATCTTCGCTTCTTGTAAATAAAATTAATCAAATCTGTGAGTATTTACTACACTTAAATAATCCTAATCTAATCTACAAAAGTTAAGTTTAATTCACTTGACGATATTTTAAATTCAAATAATATGAAATTAAAGTCCCCAAAAATGTTTGCTGAAAGATAAAACGCGGTAGAGCTCCACTATAATCTTAGAAAACCAGGAGATAACTATAGAATTTATTGATAACTATAACTTAAAATGACTTCCTCTTAAAGAATCGTTAGTTAAAAGAACCGTTGCAGTAGCTTTTGCTTAGATCTTCAGACACGTTAATTAGACCAAACAGTGATTTTCCTTGTAACAGGAGATTTAAATTAAAAATTAGGCTTATTAAGTAATAAACAATTAATTTTAATTTTTTCTCTTTGTTCGATGCAAAATATGTGTATCTTACATTAAATTTATTGAATCACTATTTAATGATATTAATGAACTGTATCCAAAACAATAGCAATGGATATTGGATGTAACGTAGCTTTTACTTTCGAATATTGTTATGCATATTCGCGATGTATTTATTTACATAGTCAGATATTTTAAATATGTTGTATTTATTGGCCACGTATCTGTTCTTTTATGGTAATACAGGATAAATTGATTGAATGGTGTTGCATTAGTGATTTCAGGGGCTTAGAAACGCATACCAATACAGAGAATTTCGTTCCTCATCCTCCATTCCGTGACCAAATACTTGTATAACATCGAGTATTATTATGGCGGGTTTAATTCAACTGAGAATTCCGAAGCCTCATGCAATAGCCATTAATTATGACAAGTACTTGGAAGTCTTCATCATTATATTAAACGCTTCTATAAAGTTTGATGATTAGAAATCAATTAAAGTTCCGTATGAAATTGAATAGTAACTTTCAAAGCAAAAATTATCATTTATAATTTTTGCTCTGATGTTTGTTATGACCGAAACTAATAATGAG
>BMAW01011658.1:0-20896 GCA_019974015.1 Nephila pilipes
AAAAAAAAAAAAAAAAAGATTTGGAAAAGCGTTGGAACGATTGTATCACCCTAAAAGGTGATTAACAAAGGGTGTTATGTTGATGAATAAAAAAAAATTTTGCAAAAAAAATGTTGTTTTCAATGTTAGACTCGGGAGTTATTGATCGATGTGTTATTAGTCTTCCCAGCTCTTTGGAATGACAGCTGGTCTAAGGTCCAGAAGGCGGAGAGGGATTTTAGTACATTCCAATGACATACTGCAGCTAGTCCACATGCCCTCGTGTCGGGTCCTACATCAAGTGCTTAAATCGAGGGAGATTGCTAAAGTGAGTGAGGAAGTTTGTGATTGAAAGCATGAGTAACAGATGAGGCAGGAACAATCCAGTTCGATCACCATTCCATCTAATTTGGAGGTGTACATTCGTCTCTGAAGTTGTCAGGAAGTCCATTAAAGAGCACTCTTTCACTCCAAACCCTATCTTTGTTCTGTGATAAAGTATGGAGATAGCTGTCCAAATATATACTCGTCCAGATACTTGTTCAGAGTTAGAAATTGTGGTTAATACTGTTGTTCGTGTTCGACTATGTGGGAATTGCTGTGTTTCTAAACAAATATTGAACAACAAGTGTTTGGTGAAACGTGAAAGTTCTCTAGAAATTCATGAGATGTTGACGACTGTTCATGGAGATATGCATCGATAAAAGAGGTTATGATGCCTGTACCTATTTAACGAAAATAAGTACCTGATCCGATTTGAAACCAAATAATGAAAAAAAAATATTGATCTATCACAGGACATCTATCGAGCATTATTTGAAATACAGACCATCCAAAAATTAGTAAATTGTTTTTTGTGTATTCCAATGAATATTAATTAAAAGGGTCAATAGGACCCAGTAAATAAAATGTCATTTTCTTATTTAAAAAAAAAATTCTACAAATTCAGAAAAGCTATAAACTTACTATTTCAAGAATAAGTAAATTATAAGGAGTCTTAATTAGAGCCCATGGAAGCTATCACGAAGTAAATTATAGAAATTATAATCGATTCAGGGTACGAAAATTAAATGCTACTCTCTCTCTCTCTCAGTAAGCTATTTTTACATGTATGTGTATTCATATTAAAAACAATTTCTTGATTTCTTTGCCTTGATTACTCTCTTTATATAAGTTTTTTTATATGCATGCTTATTCCCATAAAAAAAAATAATTGTTTTGTTTTCTACATTGAATTTCAGTGATATAATGATCTTAACAAATAACTAAGTATTTTAAACCAATAAAACTGGATGAGAGTAACTGAAAATTTTGTTCATTTCCCCCGCATAAACGTGAAGTGTTTTATGTTTCATGATAAATATTAACACTGTTTTTTGTTTTCAGATTATTGGTCTTTTAAATGCATTCACCCCTCAAAAAACGCTAGAAGACTTTCAAGATGTGTAAGAAATCATTAACTTATTTTAACAGCTACTCGACTACGCGAAGGTACGTAAATATTGAAGGCACTGCTTTCCTTTTGCAGGTACCTAGTCATGGAGCTGATGGATGCGAATCTCTGCCAAGTGATCCAGATGGACTTGGATCACGAGAGAATGTCCTACTTGCTCTACCAGATGCTGTGCGGAATCAAGCATCTGCATTCCGCAGGAATCATTCACAGGGTAACATCCGTCTATAAATGCTATTCAATCTTCGTGACCACATACAACTGAGTTCTTCTTTGAGGTTGTCTTAGTCTCTTGTTAAAGAACCTGATCAAAACTTGGAATATATTTCTAGGAAGACAATTCTTCTAGTTTTCGTATAAGTTTGTGACACATACATCCGCTTATGATGCAGTATTCTTAAAATTTAGGAACATTCCAAATACGCCATTTTTAACATGAATACGTCACGTTCAAAGGCTATTCATGAAACAAAGGACTAATTGTAGAATACATTTTACACCTGAAGATAAGGGATTCATATGGAGAGAAATGAGTAGTAGTATAAAATACGTTGTTCTCTAAAGGATAACGATATCAGAATATAAAATTAATTTTCGGGTATTTTTTGTATCAGAAACAGTTTTCCATTTTCGGATCCGATTATTTAACACGGGAAGACAGCTTTAAGATCTTTAGAATATCCATTACACATCTTTGGAATTTGTCCATCACTTTTTGACTCTTGTGCCGTATATCTCAATTCAATATGTTATACAAAAGCTACAATGTTCTAACAGAGAATACACAAGACTTAATAAGCGAAATTCTTTATTATTAATTCATAATATCCAAGGTTGCTCTCTAGAACTTAACTATAACTCACACAGTACTAATTTATGATTTAAATAAAGAAATCCACTTCTTACCAGTCCACTCTTTGTTGATTTCTCAACTTTCTTCGATAGTAACTACTTAGATAAATGCTCTAAATGGAATTCACTTCAATCCATAAAACTAGCAAAATAATTTTAAGCTCAGTAACAATGCTCGGGCAGCCAATCCTTATTTTCTATCTCCCTCTTTTTCGCATTAATTTCATATAATTTATTATCGTTATATCTAAATCATTTCACATAATTTCTATTTTCAACTAATTTACTAAATTACGTTTCATTTTGGCTAGGAAAAAAATTGTAATTTTATACAGTTCAACTCAATAAAAGTCCCCGAGGTTAGTGGTGGCCGCGGTAGCCTTCTGGTCATGGTTTCGGATTCGTGGCTGGCGGTTTTCGTTCGGTCGCGGGATCGAGCCTTGGCCGCTAAAGACTCGCCGTGTAGCCGGGGCTGACGCACGTTAAATCTGTCGGGGCCCAAAGTCCTCCCTTTGGCGTTGTATGAAAGTTAGGAGAGGGGGTGCCGGCTCAGATGTCGTCCTCATCACTTGACTGAGGTTCAAAATTACGAGGTCCGTCGCCAATAGCCCTCGTTTTGCTTCTAGTACGATGTTAATGAAAACCAAACTAAATTAAACTCCGAGGTTAGTGAAGAGAAAATCGTGAATAGTCCAACATCACCTCACTTTTTGCAAACGAAATAGATATCCGTGGAATGTTGTGCACGCGCTGCTTTGAGAATGTTATTTTTGATACAAAAGCATAAATTTATTTCCAATGAATACTGTTTTGATTGGTTGGTTTTATTAACGTATTTCGCGTTTTATTATTGTAACGGTGGTTTGTTAAGCAACACGATAATCTATCGCGGCAACATTACTGTTTTGAAATGTTTTCGAGTCCAATATGAATTTCATAACAGTATCAAAAAAGAAATATTGCAACGTAAGTGCTGTGAGGAAACAAGAATAATCAAATTTCTCATAAAAATATCATTATAATGATACGTATGCATTGCTTCATACCTCTCCGTCAGATTGAATGATGTTCATCATTTTTTTTAAAAATCTTTTAAACTTACGTTTTGTTTTTATTTTATTCTTAAATATTTTTCAGTCATTAGCTATGAAATATTAGCGCTTGTTTTGCAGCCACACACAAAACCAGCTGTTCCTCATTTAATTCAAAATTCTTTTTTTTTAAGTTTTGTCCTTGAAACTTTGGGATCATATCCAATTATTTTTAATGGTTTTGTAAGAATTCCATCTTTCTGGCTTGTCTTCATAGAGAATGATTTTCTATTTTTTATTCGTAGAAGAATCTATGGTTTTGAACTTTCAAGGATTAATTACTTCATATTAAATAGTTTTATCATGTGTTTTTTCCTTTACCAATTATTTTCTAAATGACTGATTTTATTTAATACGTTGAGACTTAAAGTATCATGTAATAATTAAGAAATAGAGATATAATAATAAGAATACAAACAATGTAAATGATATATATAAAATATTTCCTAAAGAAGAATGTTTCACTGAATATATTGTATTTATTTATTCATGTTTCGTTTAGCTTTCAATAAATGTCAAATAAATTATAAATAGTTCATTGAATAAAGTTATGATAATTTTAACAAGAAAATAATTTTTTCTCAAAAAACAGGAATGCAATATTTCTTGCATTAAAGCGAATAGCCTCATTTCTGAGTAATGGCTTATAAAAGGAAGCGATTGAATTAATAATTATATATAATATGAAACAAAGAAATTATGATTTATTTATACAATTTTAGATCGAAATATTTCCCCCTTAAGTGTAAAGAAAATTAAGATCATAATGACTTTAAATCATATATGATGACGGAATAAGTGTAAATGACACATTTGTATCGAAAAAAATTCTATTTTAAAATCTACTAATCAAAATTACACCGATGTTACTTTTCTATTTATCCTTCTTTAATGTCTACATACTTCTTCCAACGTATTGGGTATTTTTTAATCTCGTATAATAAAAAAGAAGATGGACTTATATGGACTCCATTTCACATAAATTCTTTTACTTCATTCGATAAAGTGGTCGCTGTAGCCTCTTGGTTATGGTCGCGGACAAGCAGCCGACGCTCTTTCCGTCAAGTGGTGGGCTCGAGCTGGGATGCCATTGAAGACCCACCATGTAACGAGGTTGATACATGATAAATCTGCACGATGCCTCAAGTCATCCAAATGGTTTAGTGTATAAGTTCGGAGAGGAAGGTACCATCTCAGGCGTCGTCCTCTTCACTTCACAGGCTGAAAATTAGATTTCCGTTTTCCAATAGCCCTCGCTATTCCTCTCAACGTTAAAATTACAATCTTCCGAAATGAAAATTTTCCGTATCTCATTCTAAAAAAAATATTTTTAAAAAGTTTTATGCAAAGTTTTGCAAAGAACATATTTAGCCACCCAAGGTGCACTTTTTTTAGAATTATTATTAAATTACTCAATTAAATATAAAAGAATCAAAGTAAACAATGCAATATCGAGAAATGCACAATAGTAAACATTTCCTATATTAAAATTAATGCAAACAATAAATTATTAAATTGAATAAATTAAAGCTAAATGTAATTAAAATTGATCCAAAAGAAAAAATTGAAAGGTGATCTGGAGCGCTAAAAATGATCCACCTAAAACAATAGCTCCTTAGGTGGCTAAAAAACGGCTGCCTCATAGCTGTCTTAAAGTCCTGAATAATGTTTTTATTTTATTTTATTTTCAGTCAAATCTTGATTCCAGTTTACGTATGATTTTAAGGTAATACATAAATCGATAAGAAAATAAAATACTTAATTTTTATATTTGTTTCACTTCAGTCCAGTAAAAAAAATTGGAGACAATTTATGACGACATTCTTTTTAAAAATTGAGTTCATTAGTGGTGAAAGCAGGTATCAGACATATATTGCATATATTTTATTTCAGTCGAATAAAAAATTCAGGAGAAATTTATTATGACGCAGTTTTGAAAATTAATTTCGTTACTGGTGAAAGCAGACATCAAAAATATACTCAAAAGCAAGATAAATTTTTGAAAAGTGGTCTGGTACGACATTTTTGGGTTAACTAAAACACTAGCCCTTTGGGTGGCTAATAACATCTATTTATTTTATTGTTATTTCAAAATATTCTAACCCTCATTGTAAAATTTTTGCTTATAGATGAAGACATAATCATTTTCGGTTTTGGTTAATGTGTAAAAAAACTTATTTAGTTACTCGAAAAAGTAAACACAATGAATTGTGTATACATATATATACACAAAATTTACTGTACTTCACAATATACGAGCAGTTTGGCTTTAAAAGTAAGAGTACAAAACTATAATAACCGACACCTTGTAGCAATTTCACAATTCTATATCTCTTTTCAGATCTTCATGTAATCTTATTCATAGTAACATTCCGACCATTGCTTGTCAATTAGTAGCCTAGTAGTCATAGTCACGGACCCGCAGCTGGCGTTGTTTTCATGAAGTGGTGGGTTCAAATCCTGATGCCACTAATGATCTGCCGTTTTTCAGAGCTGATGCGCATTAAATGTGGTCAAGGTCCCAAGTCATCTGGACGAAGTGGTGTGGAAGTTCGGAAGAGATGTGCCTGATGAAGTGTCGTTTTTATCGCTTGACAGAAGCTCAAAATTACGAAGTTCGTCGCCAGTTGCCCTCAAGTTGCTTCTCAGCGCGACGCTAACAAACAATCACAATCGCTTTCGAATTAGAAATGAGAACCCCGTAGAAGACATCGTCTGCTTCTTTACTGATGGTTTATTTGATAGATTTTAAAAAACAGGCAGTTTATTTTTTATTTATCGAATAAAGTTAATGCAGTACAATCTATCAACATAGAATATACATTATTTCCTTACGAGTAGAATGCCAGGTACTCTTTTCATCATTGGTAAGAATTCCAATTTATATCCTCCATTTTTTCCCCAGGATCTCAAGCCCAGCAATATCGTAGTCAAGTCCGACTGCACCTTAAAAATCCTTGACTTCGGTCTGGCGCGGACGGCCGGCACAACCTTTATGATGACGCCTTATGTGGTCACGAGGTACTACAGGGCCCCGGAAGTCATCCTAGGGATGGGATACAAAGATAATGGTAAGTAGAACTCATTGCTGTAATGGTTTTATATTTTCGTTAAGTTTGTCTTTCCTTCCCAAATGATGCGAATTACTAAAGCAAGTTAAGTTGCGTTGAACTTTTCGTAACATATGAGTCATGCTTCAAAATACTGGAATTTTTTGGTGACATTTTTTCTGAAACCTATTTTTTTCACAATGTTTCGCTATTGTCAAGTAACAGGAGCATCGATTTACCTAAAAACTTTCGTTTCTGAACTTATTTTCTTGAAAACAATTATTATTTTAACTTTTTTAAATATTTTTCTTCTATGTTTATAAGAGTTTTCTCTAATCAATAATGTTGTAGAGGTATTTTTGTATAATTAATGGACTAGGTCTCGACAGAAACGCTGAAAAATAATGGTTTTTGCACCAATGGGTGTGTAAATTAATTACTCTGATAGAATACAATAAAATTTTTTTTTTGGCGAATGTTTGAATTTAGTAATTCTTAAAAAAAAAATTTTATTGTTTTCTCTCTCTCTCTTTCCAAAAATCTATTAATGTAAATAAAACAGTATTCATACAGTACATAGAATGAATATTTGGTTCTCCTATTAAAAAAACTTTTCAATTATAATAATCACGTGCGGTTTATTTCAAATTAGACAAAATATTATTTAACAGTTGGTCCTCATTAAAAAAAAAATTATGCTAAGAGCTGGATTGTTACATTTTTTTCATTTCATCCGTGCGAAAAATTGGTATACTTGCTAGTGAGAAATAAAAACAGAGAAAATACAATTTAAGATTGAAACTTCTTTTTTTTTTTTTTTTTGGTGGGAATGAACTCACGACTCCTTCGTAACATCAGCAAAACATAAAACATTTTGGAATTGTACAATCAATGGCGTAGATTTGCATAACGGAGAAACAAAAAAACAAAAAACTAGACAAACATTCAAATTTATATATAAGATGACGATAATATACTTGAAATCCGAGGGATTTTTTTTTTGTAATCAATATAACAATTTGAAATTTTTTTCTGGTTGCTTTGCATAATAGCTTTATTGATTCTGCGCATGGATAAAGGATTTAGATAAAATGTTATTTAAAAAAATCCACAAAATTTGATGTGACTTTTTTTTCCAGTGTTCCGAGAGAAAAAAAATTTGTAAAACTATATAAATAATGCTAGAATAACTAACCCCGTGCGCAGAATTGTGAGTAACACTTGTAAAAAATTAAGCAAAAAATTGCTTAAAAAAATTAAAATTTGTAGAAGTAGTTGTCGAAATTTCAATATACTGAAATATTTTGAAAAAGAATTAAAATTTTAAATAATTGTTTGTATAAAATACAGTTTTTCCCCCTCAAAATATGTATTGATATATGATGAATAAAAATATTTTCTAAGTATCCAATTTAAAACATTTGCTGCTAGGGTATTTTGCCCCCTGAAGTTTAATATTTATGAAATGCATATTATAAAATGTATCAGACTCGGAAACAAAGTTTAAGATCGATAATATTTCAATTACCATAATTTAGACGTTGATGTTATTACAGATTTCCAAGTCACAAAATTGAATATAAATTGAATATATATTGAATATAGAAAATTGAATATACCGAACAAAATTGCTTAAAAAGTATTTTCAACAGACATCAATTAATATTTCGTTGTATATTCTTTTAGATTTAAAATACCTTCCATACACTAAGGAAGATAAAATAAAAAAAAAATACTTCCTTCAAAATACGAGATGTGGTTATTAAATAACAAGACTGACGCTGTAAAATATTTTATATTGATGTCATACATATTTGATCATCTTCATTATACACTCCTCCTCTATCCTTACAACGCTCCATGCGAATCTTCCATTGTTTGAAACGGGGCTTGAAGTCTTCTGTCAGCTCCTTCGGGACGCGTGCCCCTTTCTCTTTCACAGATTCAACGGACTCAAATATTAATCCTTTTAATGCAGATTTCACCTTAAGAAACAGATAAAAGTCACGTGGCTCAAGATCCGGAGAATATGGTTGATGAGTCTAGCATTCGGTTGCTGTAATTGGCTAAACACCTATTGACAGACGATTTGGAATGAGCCAACGCATTATCTTGGTGAAAAGAATTTCCCGTGCGGATTCTTTCTTGATTCCAACAGTCTCACCAATTGCATGAATTCTTAACCGACGGCCAGATCGAACCAGATTACCGATATTTTCGATACTGTCATTCGTTTTTGACGTGGAAGGATGATTCGGGCGTGAATCATCTTCAACGTCTTCTCGGCCATCTTGAAAACGCTTAAATCGCTCAGAAACACTTGCGCGCGATAAACATCCATTGACATACACTTCTTTTAGTAAATTAAAGTTTCAGCAGTGGTTTTTCCTGTTTCATGTAAAATTTCACGACAAATCGTTACTCACTTATCATTTTCCGACGAAAAAAAAAAGTAACTCGAATGAGAACGAAAGCTACAGCTGTACGGATTTGTTTAGAGAAGAGAGAGGCACTGTATTCGAAAGAGAAGGCTTCACGCTAAACCGTTATCGGTTGCTGGCGTTTGGCGCCTGGGTACGTCTTCTGTAGGAGCGTCAGTCTCATTATTTAATAGCCACACCTGGAAAATATAAGACAGTACACTTTCTAATTTTTCAGGATGTTTTTTATCTAAGGCAAATAGCCATTATAGTAGCCATACGATACAATATTATATTTTATAGTAAAATATTTTTTGGCATAAAAAAAACCAACGACTTTATTTTTAGGCGTTTTATTGAAAACAGCGGTAAGACATTAACGTAATAATGTAAGTCAAATAAAATTAATTTAATTGATTTTAAGATTTTCTATAAATCTTTACTTTGTCTCCATTGGAACGTTAATAATACAAGTATCGAAGGAATACATTGACTCAGATTGGCACACTAACTTCTCTTTCTTTGTACGTTGAATTTTTTTCAATGTCAAAGTAAAAAATGGCGGTCACAAGTTCAGAACGTTTCGATTCGTTTCAGAAAAATGCTAGATTTTCAGTTAGGAGAAAAATTCAGAATTGCGCCCGAATCCTGCCGAAGCAATTCTGATTACCGTTTTAAAAACCGTACATCCTTTGGGAGAAAGAATGCTTGTGGATTGGAATACAAATTTTCTGGAAGCATTTTATGGAGTTTTGGCACGAATCACTCCCTAGAATGCAACTTTGTATCTTTCAAATAAAGAGCTGCCAATTTCACGTCAGCCGAATCAATAACAGGAAGATTAATAAATGATTAATGCTAGGATGATACACTTTCAAACTTACTTTAATTAATCTCGATTCACATTCGTGTGGATCAAATTGATGGAATTCTAAAGTTCAAGCGGCGACCGCCGTAGCCAAGTGGTTATGTCGCCAACTCATGGTCGGCTTTGTTTCCGTCGAGCCGTGGTTTAGATTCATAATTCCGCTGACGATTCGCCATGTAGTGATGCTGACACTCGTTAAATAAGCCGGAACTCCAGGTCCTCAGGTTGAGATGGTGTGGAAGCTAGAAGAATGCGGTGCCAACTCAGATGTCGTTCTCGTCACTTGGCCTAAGTTCGTGATTACGAGATCTGTCACGTTGCTTCCAAAATGTGATGCCGATAAATAATCAATCACAATGAATCAAAATTTTAGATACACTTCATTAACTAAATCATGGAGTAATTTTGGGAGAGATTGATTGAAGATGGTTTGTTTATTTGCTTTGTACTTGAAACAACACGAGGTCTACCAGCATCGGATCTCGTAATTTTGTACCTCGGTCAAGTGACGAGGATAACATTACCTGAGCTGGCAATTTTCGTTCCAAACTGCTACACCACGCCAACGGGAGGACTTGTAGCCTCTACGTGTTTAATGTGCATCGTCTTCCACCATACGACGGGTTTGTCGTGTCATCAGGACTCGAACCCATGACTCGAAGGAAACAAATTGACTCCACGGCTACCGCAGCCTCAGTTTTAAGTGAGAATAAACTCCGTACAAATTTAAAATATAAATAGGGTTATATATATTGAAGATTTTATGTAGTAAATAACTTTCATTACAGAATATTATTTCTGATTTTTATATTCGTTGGTTTAAATATAAATTTGATTCAAAAAAAAATTATATCATTTTGAACAATCTATAATTTGATTACAATGGTTTTGTATCAACAATAAATGAACTGGTTTATATCATTTGAGATTTTCTTAATTCCCTTTCGCAAACACGGGATCCCAAGATATTCGAGCGATATTTCTTGTATCTCATTGTCAACCAATCAAATCTCATGCTCTTGTCATCTCTGAATCGGAGTAAAATTATCCCGAGAAAAATCTTCCAAACTGTTGCTTTCTGATTGATCGGCCAAACCTGATCCTTCTCTCCTCTCTTACCCACCCGACAGTTCCTAGACCAAAACTTTTCTGAATTTAATATAATACAATTTTTTCCAAATATCAAAACGAAGATTTTCATAAACCTTCAAATAAATTTACTTGACACTGCATTCAATTTCATATTTTATCCAATGCAACGAATGCATAGAAATGATGCTTAGAAACGAGAGGTACAAAATTAAAATACTTATTAACATACATTCTCTACTTAATAATTTAACCTTTATTATTTGAACGCTTAATATGTTAATTATTTAAACGCTTATTATGTTAATTATTTAATGTAATTTAATTTATTTCAAGTAATTCTTATAATTTTAATTTAATCCTTGACAAGTGTAGTAGTGTAGACCGTGGTAACCGAGTGGTCATATTCGCGAACTTACGGTCGGTGTTGTTTTCGACGAGTCGTGGGTGAGTTCCAGACCAAAACCTGCCATATTGCGGACCTGATACACGATAAAATCTGTCGAGGGCCAAGTCCTGACGTTGGTATTCTTTCAAAGTTTGAAGAGGGAGGTGCCAACTCAGGTGCCGTCCTCATCACCTGACCGAGGTTTATGATTGAGAGGTCCGTCACCAATAGCCCTCGTGTTGCTTCAAAACGTGACGTTAATAAAAGAATCAATCAATTTAAGTGCACAACCAAAATTCAATTTCACATTATTTTCCAGCTAGATAGCAGATCCATGCCAAGATGGGTTAATTGCTTCGATAAAATCTTCTGCATATTTCATAGAGTTTAATGACTATTTAATTGGGGTGATTATTCCCCGGAATGCTCTAGCGATCTTGCCCTGTTTCCGACCTTCCTCCTTTTTCAATCGCTCTATTTACTTTTTCTCTTGTTTTCACCTTACGTGTAGAGTACAGGACGCACTGTATGTTTACTTGTATCAGCCGAGAATTTTTTTTTTTTTTTTTTTTTTTTTTTTTTTTTTTGGAACTTTTCCTAAGCTAAATTACAGGGTCTGTTTGCGTATGGATCCGTTGGTTCACAAAAAACGTAGGTACTTTTCCATTAACTGCCCGCAAGCAATAAACAGCCAAATGTGGCACATTCTTATCTCTTTAGTCTATAGTTTCAAGTTCATGAGGAAAATAAATTCTGAATGAAAATATCATTCTCTTCTGGAATAATAGTTGTTTTATTTTCGAAATTGTTTATATTGCTGGTTTGTTGAGCCGTCGCCAAAACGGAAAATCTGATGTTGGCAAAATTTGCATCCGGGTAGCGGAAAAGTGCCAATGCGTACTCTAGAAATAATAATAGGATACCGCAGGTAATACGCTCGTAAAAATAACAATGGAAAAGGAATATTACCTTCATCTTCTTATATTTTTGATGTTTTGAATGCAAATTTTTATGTAAAGAGAAATATTTTTTTTCTCGTTGCATAAAAGTTGCATATGAATACTTTAAATTCCGTGTCAAAATCCGAGGATGCGAATCATTCATTGAATTCACTCTCCCTCTTTGGAATGTCTGGATGCATATTATATAAATTTTCAATGCTTTATGTACTAAAATTTATGTCCCTTTCATTATGCTCTTCCTCTCGCTTTTTATTTTGGTTTATATACGAGATCACTGATATGTATTTGTGACGGCCAAATATGACGCCAAAAATTCGGCCCACTAACCATCCAATTTAGTTCAGAATATTTATAATCTAATTCAAAAGTATATTCTGATTGTTTTTATCGTCTAAAAAATCACTGTAACGAGTTATCATGGGTGTAATTTAACACCAGTAAAATTTATTTTATAAATTTCATAAAGACGATTAGATATATCATATAAGAATTACACATTTCATGAAAGTTATATATAAAATTTATATTTTACACGGTTATTGCATATAACATTGCGGTGCATTTTACAAATGAGGCTGGTACATATTAACATACATCTCACAATATATTTTCTGTCTTCTTTTCTTTTGTATATATACAACATCTTCCTTGCTTAGATTTAGATTGTGGTATTGATGTTGTTTCAAGGGCCGCGGTAGCCTAGTGGTCAAGGTCGTGGACTAGCGGCCGGCGGTTTTCGTTCAGTCGCGGGTTCGATCTTTTGCCGCCAAAGACCCGCCGTGTAGTCGGGGCTGATGCACGTTAAATCTCTTCTGGGCCCAAAGTCCTCCCGTTGGCGTGGTGTTGATGATAGGAGAGGGAGTTCCAGCTCAGGTGTCGTCCTCGTCACTTGACCGTGGTTCAAAATTACGAGGTCCGTCGCCAATAGCCCTCGTGTAGCTTCTAGTGCGACGTTAATAAAAACTAAACTAATTGATGTTGTTTGCTCTACCTTTTCGTCCATTATTTCTAACATTATTTTCCTCAGATTAAGTGGCGAATAAATGAATAAAAAGCTTCAAAAATAATTTATTTCCTTTCCTCTCAGATATAATTGTCTTGTTAGAAACAAAAATTATAACTACGGTGCTTAACAGCAAATTAAATTTTTACGAAGTAATTTTAAAAACACTTATGGTATCGTGGGGGAAATATCACCGCCAAATCAGTTTTGTTTGTTGGGCAGCTAACAAATCACATTTAAGAAAACGGTATATTTTAATAACGCCACAAATGATAACCGGAAAAATCATTGTCTCCAATAACTTGGTTTCATAACAATATTAGAAAAACAATTTACATGGGGCGATTTTTTCACACGATACGTTTTAACCCGTTCAGGACCGTGATCACGTATACGTAATCACACGATTCTCCCTCATGGCTCACGGTATCGTATATGTGACGGGTGTTTCTGTGCCACCTGGCCCATGATCACACTGGTGTGGATTTCAAATTGGAACGCTTTATTTGAATTTTTAACGGCCATTAAAGGGCGATTAAAGTTCGTTGTATTTTCGATTATTGTTCCACAGTGTGTTGCCTTTGAACCGCTTTTGTTTCCGATTTTTTTTTTTTTTCCTGTTAAATCAGGGGAATTTGAAAATTTAAACAACTGCGTTTGTTCGCATCTTTTGGTCGGATTGTGCATTTAAATGGCTGTGATTTACTGCGCGCTGGGTTTTTCTTTATGTTTTGACGGAGTGCGAGAAATGATGAAATGCTTAGAGGTTAGGGTTAGGAGTAGACGTATCGTTCGCAAGATGGTACTTTCAATGTTTTTGGATCAGTTTTATCTTTGCTATCATGGCGAAAAGATTGAAATATTTGAGTGAAAAAAAAAGTCAAGGAGACAATGTGTTGTGTGCAAAAAAAAGTTCCCTAAAGGAAAAAAAAACTCAAGCTGACATATTATAAATGCAAAATTTGCTACGTAGGGCTTTGACCTGATCAGTGTTTCTAAATGTATTATCAGCTTCAAAAGTGTTATTTGGTAATTTTATTTCATTTATTTTACGTAATTTTTTTGTATTCAGTTCTTTAATATTTTACCTATATTTTAAATACTCGTAAGATAAAAAAAAATGTCATTTATATCGTTGTTATTTTCGTAGCAATATAATTTTTTTTTACCAATATGAATATAATTTCTTTAAAATTCGCAATTATTTTTTTTAAATATCGCAAAAGTTTTACTACCTTATATTTAGACGCTATCAATGAATATAATCTGTAAGTTTCGGCGTATTTAATCTCAGGGATGGTTTCATATGAATTTTATATGAAATTAATCTTAATGAGGTAAATCGCCCCGTCCTGTGCGTGCGTACACTTTCAGAGCGCGGAGGCCTGGGGAAGACTTTCTCCTTTCGTCAGTCTTGAACGGGCTTAAGGTTTAAGGTCTGCATCTTTTGTTTGACACAATTTTACAGGAAAAATCAATGTCACCAATAATTCGGTTTTTTGAATAACACTAGAAAAACTATTTATATGGGATGATTTTTTTCACCCATGATACCTTTTAAGGTTTAAATATCTGAATCTTTCATTTCGCACAATTTTTTCCCATGAAGATTCATTGCCATTAAGAAACAACCAACAAATCTTAAAACTTGATAAAGAACCAGAAAACTCCAACTATGTAATACCCATAAATTCTAGTCACCATCCAATTTCTTTTTTGAGATTTTCGATGAAACATTATATTCTATTTTTAGTCATCACTGTGGTTATTCTATTCACCGAAAAAAAAATTGATTCAGGGAACCATTTTCCTTTATTGGGTCATTCACTTGCTAAACGATTCTCTATGACTAGTAATCTGTTATTACGTGTTATTGATGCCAAAAAATGTATCTTTTTCGACAATGTGAAAGATATTCCTAGATACATTTTACTTCGTGATTGATTGGTTGATATTATAGGATATCGAGCAACAAAGGCTATTATCCCCATTTCACTTCATTTTATGGATCATATAACCGAGTAAATTTTCGATACCTATTTGTAGGAAACAGGGGATGTCTAAAGTAAAAATTTATCATAGGTTTTCCTAAAAAAATATTAAGAAATTTTAAGACTTATTACATTTAAACAATGCATTCATTTTGAATGAAGATGAAAATTAAAGGAAAATGTACGTATTAAAAAAATACGTGATATTCATCTTATTTGCTGCCGCGGTAGCCATGTGGTCATGGTCACGAACTCATGGCCGGCGTCGTTTTCGTCGAATAGTAGCCTTGAATCCTGATGCCACTAAAGACACTTCGTGTAGTCGGACTGATACATATCTTGAATAATCTAAGTTACGAATTCCTGATCGGTTCAAATGAATCAGTCAATAATTCTTAATGGAATGTTGGAGATGTCTTATCCACCAAGTCCAAAAATATAGGGAGAGCAGTTATTTCAATACACATTTATTTAAGGACTCCACGTGCCAATCACACATAATCGAATATTTATACAATTTACAAAACTATACAAGTTTCCAAACAGTCCATATTTTAATTCAACCCGCTTATGCGGTCAGGAGCAATTATATCCAATACAAGAAAAAACCCACCTTAAGCGGTCAAGATCCAATAGCATTCTTCGAAATATTACCCATGAACCCGTGCGCTCTCACTCACACGAGACAAGGCGCCTCCTGGCGGGATCCGAGTAATTTATTTCCAACATGGAAGGAGTAATGGAACAACAATATATAAAATAAATATACTAATCAAACTGCTCTAATACACATTTATTCCTTTTCCAATCTTATTACTTTGATCTATTTAAAAATGAACCGAAAGTTTCGTCAAGAAATCATTCAAAAAAATTTTATTTCACGTTACAGTTAATTCAACATTAAAATAAATTTTTTTTTTAAATATTTAAAGTCTCCAATTTAAAATATACATTCATCGAAGATCACATTAGTATTACGAGAATCTATAAAATTCTTTCAAAATATAATACAAATTGTAGGAATCGTGAAATACAAAAATGGAACATAATTTAATAATAGATCTTAAATATATTAACAACTAAAAAATTCCACTTTTAATAATTTAAAAAAAAAACTTAATTCCTTCTGAATTTTATTCTTGGTGAGTAGTATTTTACCAAACAGTCAAAATGCCATCAGTTATTTTTTATAGGAATCATTATGCCTAAAAATAAATGTTGATGAAGATTCCAGGAAAAAATGGAATTCTCAATATATCAGATAATTCTTATTAGTACTATTGCTCTTAATACTTTTAATGCACAAAGTGGACTAAACATTAGAAAATTTAATGTACAATCATCTATTTTGCTTACGAGAGTTCATTTCAGACCGAAATACTTCCCACGATTAAGTTTTGTTTGGGAAAATAAAAAATAGTTTCTATTTTCATCCATAGATTATGCTGTATCGTAAAAACATCAAACGCAATACTCTCCATCAAAACTTCAGCACATTTATTTTGATGAAGCAGATGCTCAGCATTTTTATGCAGATACACATCGTTTATACTATCATAAGTCATATTTCAATGCATTTGCCCCATGTGAATGCATGTACCCCCCCCCCATCTTCGGGGCGATACTTCTGATTTGCAGCGTCAGAACTATATATATAATCTTTTCAAATGAAAGTCGTGCATCAACTAAATTAATTTCAGTGCCACTATGGGCGACATTCGAAACTAAGTTTATTTGCACAAACAAAACTTTTCAGCAGGAGAAGCAAATTGTGGTTTTTACCATATTCTCGAAAGCCTGTTAATTTATTTGATATTTTCGATCCATTCAATATTTATTTCGAAAATTGTTTTTCTTTTGTTATAATTTGCAATTCATAATTAGAATTTTTTTTTTCTTTTATGTGTATATTTATTCATCAATAACTTTTTAAATCTTTTCTTTCAGTGGATATCTGGTCTGTAGGTTGTATCATGGGAGAAATGATTCGAGGAGGTGTCTTGTTTCCTGGCACGGATCGTATCCTTTCTATAATAAATCTTGCTGAACAAATATGATTATTTTTAACTTACAAAATCATAATTTTTCAAAGTCTATTATTTATTTTTGTGATCTTTGTGTTTGGAATAATGATTAACAATCAGTGCGGTTTTCAATCTGAGTAGTTACACAACTAATTTATAAGCCTGCATATTACCATTTCAAAAAATAGTATTAATAGTTTTATACTTCTATCCCAATCTCTCCACTTAAAATTTTTTAATTCACTTTTAGAAGATTTTAATTTTTCTAGCTATTTTAATAAAATTATTTAAATATTTAAAGGAACTTAAGGTATCTCATTTAATTCAAAACCGTTCGATTGTCTCCCCACTCTCTACGTTAACGTTAATATCCTTTGATAGTAATGGATTTTTGAAAAATATTGTTAGTTTCAGTTTGATATAATTTATATATATATATATATATATATCTTCATATCGCATTATGTTTGTTCGTTGTAATTCTTCCTTTTTTAGCATCGTTACTTTTTATATAAAGATTAAATAATATCAGATAAAAATAATTTTTTTTCAAATGAAAAAAACCTTTTCTTTCTGCTTTCTTCGAGATCACGGTGCCATCTGTTGACAGTTTAACTTATTAATAACAGTGAGCATCAAAAATTCCTTTATGGGAGTGAAATACGGTCACAAAATTATTTTACCTTATTTTTAAGGGTAATGTTAAAAAATATTTGGAATAAATTAAAGAGTAATTATGAAGAATTAACAGAAAAATAAACGCATTATATTTTTTCAGTGTTGCAAATTAACATTTTAGTGGATATTATTCCTCGTACAGATGGTTGAGAAAATCTCGGTACTTGGATGTACATCACATGAGAGTTATACTTCCATAATAATACTAGGACATTTTGATATCGGTATTTTCTCTTTATCTACCTTTAAATTCCTTAGCTGATGGCATACACCTACATACACAGAGATGATAGCTTTCGCCAAACTGTGTGGTGAGATTAAAAACACGAACACCAATGTCATGTTTACTTATTATTCCCTTCTTTTTTATAATGATTCGATTAGGCATCCAAATGGCACCATCACTAGTTTGTGTTACTTCTTTGAAAGCCGTACTGAGGGCCAATTTAGAGCAAAATATGTATAAAAACGGTGAAATATGTGAGAGAATAAGATTTAAGCTATTCTAACAGACTGTTCGCAAATTGAAGCAAGATGTAACTGAAACTCTTGTTCGAAAACGGATTAGTTCAGGAACAAAGTCGTTTGTGGACTTAAATATGACTTTGCTAGAATACTGGTATATTTATTATGTTTTAAAGCAGGAGTATCAAACTCTTTTCTTGCCGCGAGCCAATTTCAAACAAGTAAAAGTCATGCAGACCGCCTTGTATATGGATTGGGTGTTAGTTGTTATCTTCTTTTCATATACTTCGCGATAGGTGTTCAGTTAATTGTGATTTGTATCTCAGTACTTATGTTGATCAGAGCAAGATTTTATGTTACATAACTTTGGTACATTAGTAGCATTTTTACATATCAAGCAGATTATTTTATCAACATCAAAACTGTAACTTCTACTACCACCTTGATTTAGATAATGACATGCAGTAAGATCCTAAAACTGATTAACTCAAAATAGTAAAAATTTATAACAAAATTGAATAGCTTTTCTTGAACATTAATTTACCATATAGGAAATAACTGCCCAAATTAGTAACTTTTTTTCTTGTTCTCTGAAATCGAAGTATTTAATTTTAAGTACCTTTGCTAAAACATTCCTTTGCATAGATGAAGAAAATGCTCCATTGATTCAACATGGCTTCTATTAGTTCGTTGGCGAAGGATGTGGTTCATTATTATTTAAGTTAAATTTTTCACTCCAGTAAAAGTGAAAATTTTCTCTATTCACTCAAAAATAAATCTTTCATCTTGATTGCGTCTAAGAAAGATTTTTAAAACAAAACTATTAGAAGTTGTTTTCTTCATTTCTTATAATGTTTGCATTAACTTCGGAAAATGAAACTGAGTTCTCCAAAGAAGTTAAATCAATCGTCAGTTAATTAAGTTAAAGTCTACTCTAGCCCATGAGATGGTGCCTGTCTCCTTTTCCGTAGCCTTTGGGCCTAGGGGGCTAAATACTCGTAGCCAGTGTCTAGATCCAGTTGTTATTGTTTGCTGTTATGGATACTCAATTAATTTCCCAAGCGAACTTGGTACTCATTAATCAGACCTGGAAGGATGAAGGGCTGAGTTGACCCGTTGTCAGCTACCAAGTCGAAACCACCGGGAATCAAACATGGGTCGCGGCAGCGCGTTCGTGTCAAACACGCTAACCACTACGCCACCGCGGCTGCCACTTATTATTCGTAATAATGCACAATTAGAAATTTCAAAGACTAAGCTGTAATATTTTCAGCAAAATTATGCTGTTTGGGCGTCAAATATATTCACTGTGGGTCACTGACATGCTTGTGGTAAGGTTTCTTTGACCTAATGAAAAGATATTGACCAATGGAACAAGATCATCGAACAACTCGGCACACCGTCCCAAGAGTTCATGAAGCGGCTGCAGCCCACCGTACGCAACTACGTGGAGAATCGACCCAAGTACACGGGATACGTATTCGAGAAGCTGTTCCCGGACGTCCTCTTCCCAGCTGACAGCTCCGAGCACAGCAGGCTGAAAGGTAAGAACCCACCGCTAGAAGTACAATAATTTTAAAGAAATAAGTAACAGTGTTAATTTGGGTTACTAAATGTTCGGTTTTGTAACTTTTAGACTACCAACGGGACACATATGTATCCCATGAAAGAGAATACCGATACCAAAGGGACAAAAATGAATCTAGATCTCACACTCCCCTGTCCCACTGATTCAGAACTCAAGTAACGTTCTTTAGT
This sequence comes from Nephila pilipes, assembly GCA_019974015.1. Classification (NCBI taxonomy): domain Eukaryota; kingdom Metazoa; phylum Arthropoda; class Arachnida; order Araneae; family Nephilidae; genus Nephila; species Nephila pilipes. The sequence continues at coordinate 20,072 of BMAW01011658.1, forward strand.
TGGAAAACTATTCATAGATCCAATTACACCCCACACACATATTCTTACTCCTCATTTTCATTTTCATCACTAAGCTCCACTCCTCTGGTTCGTCCGTAATACTGAAATCCATTAAAAACTTAAAAGTCCCTTTATTCAAAACTCACATTTCTTTTTTTACCTTCAAATTCTACAACACCCTTTCCTTCTATGAACGTCACTTGACCGAGACTCAAGATTCTAGTGCGACACATTTAACACATAACTGCGACATTCACCTCTACCTATATCAAACATGAACAATTTTGTCCATCCCTATCCTCCTTAAAATTTCAATTTTTCTAATGTCGAACATATTTCCCTTCTCTTAATCGGATTGCCCCTCCACCCCCTACTTTTTTTTTCCATCCAAACTTTTTCAGTAGTAGTTCAAGTAGTGCAACAGCGTTGGTTAGTGTCAACCAATAGCAAAACAGACTCTCCCATTTCCAAATACATCCACTTTTTCAACCTTTTAATCGCTTTATGCCAATATCATTCCGCCTTTCTCGCTTGTTTTTGCAACACCTACGTTCTTGACTTGGTGAATGGACCAGTAATGGTGTCTGGGCGGACCCCACTCCAGTGGTGCTCAAATTTCAAATTTATTTTCTTTCTCTCCTCCCCTCAGGAGAGGAGTTATAAAATTCTAGAAACTCATTTTTCTCTATTAATCGTAAGATTTTTTTCAGGTCACTGAACTTAGTCCTTGCGATTTACTGCCTCTAATTTTAGTAATGTCATATCTGTAAATTGCACCAAAAAAATTCCCAAAATGCATTTTGGGTTTATATATAATATGTAAGT
>BMAW01011659.1:0-49617 GCA_019974015.1 Nephila pilipes
TTTTTTTTTTTTTTTTCCTAAACACGTGTTATTTTTAATTGGTGTTAATGGATTAAAATTTACTCAGACAGAGCTTGTCTCCTTATGACAATTGATATTTTTTATTATAAAAAAATATCAATATAATAAGATTTTTTTTAGAAATATCACAAGTGTTTTCAATTAAAGCATTTTGCGATACGTATTATACAATAACATAAATCTAATTTAAACAACATGGATCAGTTCATAATTAAAACAAAATATACATTATACATTTAGTTTTTATACATAATGTCACATATTGTAAAGAAATTTTGGAATATAGAATAATAAAAAGTATTGAAACTGATTAACATGTTTCATTTTGCCAATTGATTATGTTCATTTTGTAATTTCTGTTCTAAAAAAAGTATTATAAATTTTACACCAAATTACTCTCTTAGAAAGGTTAATTGCATACAAAAGTTTTTTGTAAACCTGCCTATTTCAAGACTTGTAAGCCATTTTATTGGTTAGAAACCTTTAAAAGTGGAATTTTAAATTATATGATTTTAGCACTTAGATTTGTGTCATGATATACATAAACTTTTTCAATTTTGTTTTGACCTACATTATGTTCTACTGCAACAGCCACTGCCATAATGTTTTGGTGTTGCTTAAAATTGAGTTCATTTTTGATCTGAATGAATCAAATAGTATGACTTATTAGGTGTCTAAGTAAATACGTAAAACTTGCAACACAATATTTTTTAAATAATGTGCCAAAATGAGGTGAATATTTATTACATTCAGTATATAATTAAATTTATCATAAATCATTCATAGCAAAAAATTAATAATTTTACCGACATATATGTCTACCAAAACAAACCTATGTGGTATGTGTTAACATCGGATTTCTCTATGAGCAAGCTGTTTACGTCTTGTACATCAGTTTTATTTCAATTCATATATTCAATACAATTCTCACATTATTCAATTATTTACATTCGAAAGGAAATAATCTGAGTATGTTTTTATACATCTATAGACTTATGCTCGTTTAATTGTGAATTTAAAATGTTGCTCAGTAAGCCTATTTAAACTTGCTTCTGGCATTTGTTTGTACACTTCCAATATAAGTTTTAAATTATTTCCTGCCTTAAACAGATGTATTTTTGAGCTGCTAACGACTATTCCAGTCTTTTGTTTTGATTAAGCTTATTTTGTATTTCAAACTATTTCATGTTTTAATATTGTTATTCATCATTAGATCATCAGTTGATTCCGAAATGTTAAAAATAAGGGCCTCAATATTTATTGTAGTATTGTAATTATTTTAAACCCTCTGAAAAATACATGTGAATACTTAAAGTGTAATTACGCTCTTTTGAATTATAGTATATTTTATATATAAACACATTATATTTATCAGGCTGCTTGTTTAAAAAATAAAGCAATATTGGATTAAACTATTTTCTCATTTAATCAGGATAAATAATTAAAGCTGTAACAGTTATATAACAATTTATGATTTAAACGGGTGCAATTTTGTACCTTGAAGGGTTTTTTAATGTGTTTTGCAAACAAAATTAATTTAATCATAAGTTGATTATAATGTTTCAAATAGGTTTCAACAGTATTTAAGAAAAATATATGTGAATATGTAAATTCTATATACAATTTCAAATTTAATAATATATATTTAGCTAGCATTAATTTCTTTTTCTCAAAATAATATTTATTAATCAAATACAATTTTGACTTATATGTTTTAATGTAAATGAAGAGAAATTTTAACTATTGTAAACAACAAGACACATACCTAAACTTATATTAGTGATAATCTGATTTTTAAAAATATGTATAAAATGTTAATTTTTAAAATTATATTTGAATAGGAATGATACAGTTGGGGATAAAAAACAGAATTTTGAGGAAATAGAAAATTTTACATTCTATAAATCTTGAGTACTGTTTAAGAATCTGTAACGTTGCCTTGTCGTGCAAATGTCATTTGTGTTTCTTCCAACCAACACCAGAACAAAGTAATTCATCTCTGCACAAGCATATTAATTTAAAGAAATGCATGAATAAAGTGGTTAAATTGTGTAAATAAAAATACAAGTATCAACACATAAAAGGGGTAGATAATATGATTGGCCCTGTACTAAGGTGAACATTTATAAGTGTTTTTACAATTTATAATGAATTATACATATCTATAGTATTTGTGTCATGTATCGAATACAAAAGAGATTGTTTTATTTATTCAGTGTGCATAAAGGTTGGAGTTCATGAATAGAATAAAATCTGAATATACTGCACCAAATATTTATTCAAAATTTTGCAATAATTTTGGGCCACATTATAAAAATAAACCAAGATATGAAATATCTGTGTATAAACCTTAATTATATAAAAATCAAATTCTGAATTACAACACAAAAAAGTAGTAGTTTCTAACCCCAAGTCATAGGAGTTTAAATTGGATTACTTAAAAAATGTGAGACAATAGTGATGAAACACAAGACAATCACTTATAATATGATGAACAGTAAGACATAACAGGAAGGATGCCTGATTAGATTGTGAAAATTTGATTCCAAAATATACATTAAATTTGAGTTTAAATTAAAACCATATTCTTTAAAAATATATATATTCTGAAATATCTTACTCCTGTCATAAAGCATCTGAAATTTACTTCAATTCATAATAAAATTAATCAGGAATAAAAACTATTTTTGTCAACATTTTATTCTGAATGTATCATTTCTAACTTTTTTGATTACCACACAGTATTATTGGAACAAAATACGGATGTACAATTCTTCGAAAATAGTAAATATACAAATATATATTTTAAAACATGATAAAAATGTATAATAATTTCTCTGTCAATTAAAAAAAGACAGTTTCCTTACACACTTATGAAGTGAAAAAAAAATGGAATTCTTGTCGAGCATCATCGATAAAAAAAATGGCTTAAAATTTTAACAACACTGCTTTTTGAATACTGTAATGTTATTCTATAAAATATAAGCTTCATACACAAATATTTACTTGTATGAGAATAATTTTAATGCAAATTAAAGTAAGAAGTCACTAAGCTACGATTACGATGTGAATACAGACATGAATACATTATGAATACAGACAAAAAAACACCTGTAAAGCACAAATAACTACTCACAGAAAATCATTTTCAAATCAGAAAATGATGATCAATAACAATTCAACATTTTTATATCTTAAATAAAAGAATCTTTCTCATGAAGTATAAATTCCGTGACTGAGACAAAAATGTAAACAAACACAGACGCGAAAATGAGTATCCGTACATACTCATTTTAGTATTCCTGTATTCTACCGCGTGTAGCGTGGTAAATACGAAATATAGTTCGAAATATTAAAGCAAACCATATTTGTTTTTGAAACCCACTTTGTAAAATACGTAGTCAGTATATAAAAGGAACTTTTATAGTCCTTATATCTGTAATAATTTTTTGAGAATGCTGATTTCCCATTTTTTTTTGGTTTTGAATACTTGTAATGTTCACATTCGATAAAGGTATACGCTCAAATCTGATACAAACATACTCATTTCAAAATGAGTACGTCTAGGTATTCATTTTTGAGTATTTCTTTTTTCTCCGTGTATATTCCGACTAAATTTAGATTGATTTATTTAGTGTAAAAACCCTAAATTATGAAATAATTACATTGATCTACTGTAAGGTTATTGAAAATGTACTGTTAATATTTGAAAAACCATTAAGTTAGAATTTCTACAAACAATTCTTTTCTAAATTAATTTTACATGGATAGGTAAAATAAATTTAAGATTTTTTCTTTTTATAACCAATAAGTTTTGATTATATAATATGAAACTGACAATAAATAAGTTTTACTAATCTTATTCGAAACATTACCTTACAAATTTTCTGATAAACAGAAAAATTGACTTAAGCTTTGAAAAATAACGATAAATATTAGCTATTTTTCGTATAAAATGTATGGTACCGAAATTATTATTATTATTACAATTGAAAAGAAACAGCTTTTAACACAAAGATATTGGAATTCACTGTGAACTTTTGCCTTCTTATGTAAGCATTATTACTTTATTTTTTGTCATTTTAGAAAACTCTGTAATGAATTCACTATTCTACTCGAGATTGTTGGAGGAGATATGAGAACATGTGAGGAACTTAAATAAGTTTTTTTATTGTTTTTTTTTAAGGAATGCTGTTCAATACTCTTAAAGAGAACGATATTTAAAAGGTAAAAACATACGATATTTCTATTCATATGTATTTAATACTCTTACGTATGCGAGCAGTAAATTTGAAGTATGCTTTGGTATTCAAATAAATAATTTACAATGTAATATTTTAACTATATGTAACGAAATATGATGATTAATTTTTTTGAATAACACTAATTACATTTGAATTTTTTGTAACATTTAATTATTAGTATTTAATTAAAGAAAAATCGTTATTTAACCAAAACACGCAATTTTAAAAGACAATTCATGTTTCTACAATCTCTTTTAATAAAATCAATATATTCTTTAAAAAATTACTCTAACTGTACTATCAAACGAGTAAGTAATGTACTTTCGTTTTGTATGTAAAGATGGTTTCTGCTCTATTCGAAGTACACTGCTGTGTGGTTATAAAATTATGGATTGGTTTTCTTTTAAGTAGTTAAGTAAAAATAATTTATTCTTGAATTTGTGTAAAAAATATTTTTCAAAACTTTTTTTTTTTTTTTTGATATTTATCGCTTTTCAAAAAATTATATTTATAACATTTTTATTTTTCTAACAGGAAACTTGTTGTGTTTAAATTTTTCTATAATATTAAAAATTTATTAGGCAAAAGTTTTCAGTGAATTCCAATATCTTTGTGTTAAAAGCTGTTTCTTTTCAATTGTAATAATAATAATAATTTCGGTACCATACATTTTATACAAAAAATAGCTAATATTTATCGTTATTTTTCAAAGCTTAAGTCAATTTTTCTGTTTATCAGAAAATTTGTAAGGTAATGTTTCGAATAAGATTAGTAAAACTTATTTATTGTCAGTTTCATATTATATAATCAAAACTTATTGGTTACAAAAAGAAAAAATCTTAAATTTATTTTACCTATCCATGTAAAATTAGTTTAGAAAAGAATTGTTTGTAGAAATTCTAACTTAATGGTTTTTCAAATATTAGCAGTACATTTTCAATAACCTTACAGTAGATCAATGTAATTATTTCATAATTTAGGGTTTTTACACTAAATAAATCAATCTAAATTTAGTCGGAATATATAAATTCATTTAACTAAACGTTGTTAGAAAAAGAATGCATACTTAAAAAAAAATTAACTTGAGCTGTTACAATATAAAAAAAAACTTGTTGAATATTGAACAAGATTATTAGACTTTAAAGAAGTCAGTTTTTTGAAAAATCTAAATATGTATGTGTGTGTGTTAAAGAAAAAATAATTCAAGAAGTTATCATGAAATAATTATTATAGTAAAAATAAGTTGCAGTAAAATCATTTTAAAAATAAACCTATTAAACATTTCTAAGATTTCATATTCAAAAGAGGTTTAACTCGTTTTCCTATTCAGATAATATATAATATTTGTTAGAAAAGCATTGTAAAAATTCTTACTTGATATTTTCAAATATTAACGGAAAAAATAATTCCCCCCCCCAATAAACTTACTAATGATCAAATGTAATTATTTCATAATTTAAGGTTTTTTTTATACTAAACACAAATCAATCGGAATATATTCAAAATTGCTGTTAAAAAGATAAATGCATATGAGGGGAAAAAAAGGCCTACTGAATATTTCTATAGTTTCGTACTAAAACGCGATTGTTTCAATCTTCAAAGAATCGAGTTAAACTCAATGGGTAAGAAACAGCTGTTAAATTTCATTTCCTATTCATATAAAAGTGTATTTCTTATAGTCTATGCATTTGAGTTTTATTAAAATGTTAAGATAATTAATAATGTTTAAGCAAGGAGGTAAAATTACAAAATAAATAAATAAAATAAAATAAATAACCCGTTGTTTTAAAAAATATTTTCTTTTCAGTTATAAAAATAATAATCATTTCGATACCATACAATGCACGCATATATAAAAGTTTTTAACTTCATCTAGCTAATACTTAATCAAGTACAAGTAACTTTACATAAGAATAAACAAATTCTTTTCAAATAATTCCTTCAAATTATATTCATTCAAATGAAGAAAAAAAATGTACAAAGCAAATATTCGATTCCTAAATCTTATGATAAGAAATCAAAAAAATATCTTCCAATTAATTCAGATTAAAACATATTCATTCTGTTCATTCAAACGAAAAAAAAAAAAAAAAAAAAAATATTAAATAATATCCGATCCAACAACGTTTCGCGAAAAAGTGAATCATTTATTCAAAATACATTCCTTCTAACTTGAGAGAAAAAACTTTTAATTTATCGAGTAAAAATACTTTTTAATTTATTTATTCCAATTATATTTATTTAACTAGAATAGAACTTATATATCAACACAACGAGCTCTTATCGCTCCATAAATAACAATCCCAAAGATAACGGGGTGGGGGTTCCTTATCGATACGTTGTGGGGGGGGGGGGGTTTACCACCAGCAGCCACTCAACTATGGACCAATTAGCCTCATCTCATACATTGGAAATATATTTGAAAAATTTCTTCTCAATGGAATCCAAAATTTTTCCAACTCAAACAATATCATTTCGACGCATCAACACTTATTTAGAGTGGAGACCTCTACTTGTCATCAACTACTAAGAGTTACAAAATTTATTCATTCCAATTTCCAAAATAGAATTCCATCTGGCGTTTGTTTCTCGACGTTCCGAAAGCCTTCTACCGCATCTGGCACGAAGGTCTAATTTACCGCCTTATTCAACTTAACTTCCCTGATTATCTCATTCGCATCATCCATCGCTATATCAACAATACAGCCTTCCAAGTCAAACTTCATCCAAACATCTCCAATAGTCACAAAATCTCGGCCGGCTCTCCCAGGGCAGTATTTTATCTGTAATAGTATTCGAAATTTACATATATGACTTCCCAACCTCCCCACAAAAAGAGGTATACCTATTCGCCGACGATGCGGCAATTCTTACCAGCCACAACTCCACTCTTGAAATCCAGTTCATCTACGTGGACATCCTCGAAGACTGGCTCTCCCTTTGGAGAATCACCATCAACGTGGATGAGTCCAAAGGAGTTCTCTTCACTAGAAGCTTAAGACCTACCAATTACCCTCCGCTAATAAACTTCTTCGATAACTATATTGAGTGGTCAAACAATACCATCTACCTGGACCTCCATCTATTTAACAAATTCAACTTCCAGGACCACATCCAACTCATATCTGAAAAAGCCTCCAAAAAGTTCTACTTCCTCCAAACACTGCTGGGCAAAAATTCCAACCTATCACTCCAAAACAAAATTCTCATCTATAGAACTTATGTACTCCCCAATAATTACCTATGGCTGCCAAATCAGGGGGTCAACTGCCAAAACAAACAGAAACAAGGTCCGAAGAACCCAGAACCTTTTTCTCCGTTCAATAGCCCAAGCGCCCAGATATATGGCAGTCCACTATCTACACAAAGAACTTCAAGTTTCCTCCATCCCAAGAATCATATCTCATCTCTCAACCACCTTCTTTAACACACTATATCAAACCATTATAATAGCACCATCAAATGTCAACAAACCTTCCTAAATCAAACCAACCACCTTTCACAACTAGCATCCACTTTCTACTAAAGAAAATAGAACTCGGCACTTCGATTTCTCTTTTATCCCAACTCCTTCCTTTTCTATAAGCGGAAAAATACTTATTGGGGTGCCTAGTCCTTACGGACTTTAATCCCCAGTAGATTGTCTATTAGTTATGGGTGAGACAGAACTTTGGTTATTTCACTTGCCCAGGAGTTTGAAAATTAAATCATGAAAATTTTAAAAACATGAAAAATTAAATTAATTAAATGATCATGCTCCTTTTCTACACAACGTGATTTTATATTGGAGTGCATAACTCACACGGGCTTTAATCCCCAGTTTTAATTAATTAAATCAAGGTGAGACAGAACATTGGTTTTCAGCTTGCCCAGAAGTTTAAATTTAAAAATGAAAAAATATTGTATTGCCAGAGTGAATAAGTTAAACGAGCAATGCTTAATTATTAATTTTAAAAACAAAAATTAAAAGTTAAAGATAAATTCATTATAATATTTATGAATCTTTAATGAAATTTTAAAAGTTTAAAATTAAATTCGAATTATAAATTATTAGATTCGGAGTAATCCATTTTAGATGTAAAATGGAGATTAGGGTTAAGTCAGAGTGCTGTCGGCGAGAGAAAAAAGATTCTTGAAGGTAGTTCTATTTTATCTAGAGTTGAAAAAGTATTAAATTTGAAAATTTTTAATTAAATGCTATTTTTGTTCTATTACTGTTGTGTGAGGATAATACTAGTTGCGTTGGTAGAAGTATCCTAACTTATTCCTCATGTCTGGTAAAGAAGAAACTGTTGGTGATTCTTGGGTGAGGAGCTCCTTTTCTACTGGCCTACTTTCTAAACGCTCCCCTTCCCCTGCAACTGCGAGAAAGGCTTCCTCCCCCCAGCACTACAGGCACTCTTCCCTTTCCTAATCAGCTGACCGAAAATCAGCTTATCTCTTCTTTCACTCACCCCTCTCCCATCACCCTCATTACATCACTTCCACACAAGCAGTGCAACCTGCCGACTTCTCCCCGCTTCTCCCTCCCTCCATGCTTCAACTCATTCCATCATTAGCTCATTATGTCCACTTTAGCGTTCTTTTCCAGTCCTGTTCTTGCCATGCTAACATATTCGAAGCAGAAACGGCTGTTTAGCCGTTTCTTCATATTGCGTAGAATACTCGATGTTTTCTGGTGAATTTTTCACGGGAAAAATATTTGCAGCCTCTCCCCTTGCACTAGAATCGCACCCTTCATTTTAAAATGTATTTTTTTTTCTTTGGAGGGGTAACTTGTAAACCAGTCGTTTTGTCCACTTACTTATCTGTCTCTCTTTTTCCAACTGTATCGGTATTTTGAAGAACCCTGCTTCCTTCTTTCCATCAATGAGAATTCCCCCCCCCCCCTGTATCATTGTTTACCATTTTCTCTTTGATTTTCTGAGCTTCAGTTAATTTTTGTCCTTCTAAATATGTCAATTTTCCTTGACATTGTTGCTGTCCCTTTTCTCCGTTATTATTTTTTTTTTTATTATTTCCGTTCTGTATTTTTTTTCCCTTGCACTTTTTCTTTCATTCGCTTTTTTATTCGAAAGTCGGCCAATACATTCAAATCACCCCTTTTTCTCGTTTAATCTTTTACTTTTATCAGTATTCCTTCTTTTTCTTCATTTAAGGTACATGTTTCTTTCCGCAATATTTCTGCTCTTCCTCTGGTAATGAAATCAGAATTTCTGTCCGCCACAGCAATATCCACAAATCTCCGATGGTGATTCATCGCTTTCAGTTTCGTTTACATTCTCTTGCAAAAATTGGTATATTTTTGATGGAATGATTGCTTGACCTTGGATTTTATCCGTGATCGCTGCTAAAACCTGAATAAAATGCTTCGTTTTTCTTGTTTTTTATCCGTAACTGAACACTGGAAAGAGAGGCTTCTATTTTTTCTCCGAATGCTCTTTTTAAAATTATATTTCCTTCCTCATTCTTTTCATCCGAAATGAGATATGAGTTCAATACAGTTTTCATCGATCCGGAATCAATTAAAGCCGTTGCACTCTTTCCGTCGACAGCAATTTCAGCGTATTGGAGATCACTCACATCTAATTTTGGTTAGCTTTTTATTTCTGGTTTTTAAAAGAAACTTGATTCGAATTTCAGGGGTTACTGCCTCATCATCTTGCGTGTCTCTATCGATATAACCATTCACTCCCTTCGCTCTATATCTTTTTGGGCAGTTCTTCGCTAGGTGTTGTAATCCGCAAATATAGTATTCTTTCGTTGATGCTTTTATTTCTTCCTTCATTGGAGTTATGGTATTATCTCTTGAATGAGATGGAATATGTTTCCGTACTGGTAAATTTTTTTTGTTTTACCCATGGTGGTCGTTTGATAAATGTTGAATACTCTCCTTCAAAAATTTTTCTCGGTCTTCTGTTGACACTCGCTCTGTCATTATCATAATCTTCCAATTTTAAGGCAATTTGATCCGTTTTTTTTTAAAATGTGTCCATTCGTCAATAAAATTATCATACATTTCTGGCGGAGTTCTCCTTTTGATTTGGTCAGTTATTATGAAGTCACACAAATCTTCAAAAGTGTCAATCTGCAAGCCTCGAATGCATTCGTGAAAATAGTTCGTCAGACGTCAATCAGACGTCACACAGGTTTCAACATTAAGTTTATTGACAAATTGCTAGTATAATGACAAATATAACAGGCTTTCCCCAGATAGCGCCCTAAATATATAAGTAGATATAAAATGCCGGTTTGTGGACAAGCGGAGCCCTTATCGATATCTTGATGAAAGGGGAGACACGGAAAAGTGATAACTGTGTTCTTAGACGGAGTTTTTTTTATAGACCGTTATCGTTTTATGTGTTCCATACGTTTTTAAAAATTAAAATTCTGTATATTAATATAGTATTGGATTTTCGTAATTAATAATAAATTAGAGCCAAAAGTAGATATAATGAGCTTTTAGTATTTTTCTTCATTTTATACTATAAGCAATATTGAATTCTATAAGAATTTTAAGATCACGTAGAAATGCATATTTTTAGTGATAGATGAATGGTATTCTTACTTAATTAGATGAAATTAATACAATTGCTCCTAATTGCGTGATTGGAAGCAAGTTGAATGAATGAAATGAACTTTTTGGAGAGGAATAATTTAGTTTATATGCTTTTTTTTATTGAAAACTAATATTGATTTTTTCCATATAAATATTTTTAATTATTGAAAACTAAAGTACTTTGCGCCTGTGATGCCATCTGAGAATGATTTGAATTTTTAAGTGTAGAACTATATACTTATTTTAATTTTAAGTTTCGAACTCTAAATGTTTTCGTACATGAATGTTAGAGGATATGACCTTAACCATTCAACCACAAAGACCTGTTACTTTAAATTTATTTGATATACATATTATCAAAGACCAAGTAGCAATATTTAGTATAAAGTTGAGTTGTAAGACTCCTATAGTTGAAATGTTAATAACAAAAATACATAGAGAATTCGTGTTTGAACTTGACAAAATCACGACAGAATTATTCAGAATTGATAAGGAAAAGGAATGCTTACACATGCTGCTGTAACGTCGTTACTCCAGAATGCGTAGAATGAACGTGAAGGGATCACACAGCTTAAGAGAAGATAATTCTTTATTTTACAAATCTAAGGATTATATTTTAGTTAGGCGTTTCCACCTGGTTTCTATTTGCACACAGTCCAAACACATATAGCTACACAGTACAAATTCAAACACATATAGTTAAAATACCACCGATAGCTTAATATCAAATGCAGTTCGATTTTAGTTACAAAATCGCTAGAGCAGGCAATCATCTCCAACTTCTAGCTGTAACGCTCTCTCACTCCCCGGCAGGAATACCCCTTCTTTTTTTCTTTTCCCTTTTTAAGACCTCGGGTAGGTCTCTCTCACGCCCCCCTTTTGATTTATTTTGATTTATATTCACCCAATCAAAGACAAACTCCGATTTTGTCCCCTGCAACACCATTCGCTCTTATCGGCCAATATCACTTTTCCCCACGTGCAAGCCGATGTCGGCCGTCACACGGCTAGGCCCTAAATTCACATATATATCAATGTCAAGGGTCAACAATACCTCACAAAGAGGATTCAACTCTGCCGCACCTGTGTAACACAGTCATATGTTCATGAATGTGGCTGACCCAAGCCACCTGACTTAGCTCATTTATCGCTTTTAAGCTATAAACTTTTTATTGTGACTTTGAATAGGAAGCTGGGAACAAAAGCGGGGGTTCAAAGCAAAAGTCTTTGGTGGGGTTATCTACAGCCTACGCTACAGCTCAACATGCTGCGAACATGTTGTTACACGTATGTTGAAAACAATACCAAATTACACCCCCTGTAGCATTCCGCGGTGTGGGAATACATTATTCTATTCCACTAATCAGCATTTTTAAGTTTGGTGGTGTGACCTTAACAAACCAATCACAGTTCAATGATGATGTAATGTTCCATCGATGCACTTGGAGTACACTTGGTTCAAAGTGATTTCGAGCTCTTTCTTTGTCATATACTGAAGTTTTAAACTTTATTCTTATCTTAAACGTCCTTATACTTGTACAGAATTTGCAAAATGAAACGAATGATGCATCCCAATAATACATCATCTAAGCGATTCTGTTCTAATGATGAGACCAAGCTATATTCATCTTTCCCTGACAATGCTGTTCCTCCAAACCATTTCCATTTGGGTGAAGACATTTTTGCTGCAGTGACATATTTTGCAACCGCGGTGCAAGTTCATCTACGGCAATACAAAAGAGATGAGAATAATCGACTTTTCCCAACGAAAAGAGGTATCTATGTCACATGTGCTCTGGCAATCATTTGCTAAACGAATCGAACAAATCGACATGCCCTTCATTACCGAAGAGACTCTCGTTGTGAAAGACGCTTTGGTTATTTCAAGAGTTTCGATCGAAAACATTCCTCACATTACCGGCCAACGGTATTTTAACCAAAAGGACTATTCAAAAAAGTTTGTGTTTTGAGCGGAAATAAGGGGCGGGAATTATTAAAAGTCCACAAGAAAATTACAAAAAGTGCCATGTCGATTTCATTCGATCGTATGCTTCGAAATTTATTGTTGAGTGAAGTTTCGAAAATTACTCCAGATATAGGAGAATACTGACATTTTGGAAGTTGAATCTGTGTTAACAACTTCACTGACAGAACTTTTGTGTAACTACCTGGGAAATTCCATCGCCGATGAGTTTGAGTGTTACGGATGTGTTCAGAAATATGGAAATCAATTTGGATATAATTGAGTAACAATGAATTATGAGAATCGTTTACAGTTGTATGGCGATCTAGTTATTTTTACTATTGACTTTCAGCAACTAATCAAAGACTTTATTCAATGAAACCTTCAAATGTTAAATTATTTGAACCCTGCATTTGTAAATAAAAGGGATATGGTTTCTGTTTTGAATAATGCTAAAAGTATGTATATTGTCTAGGATCCTAATCGTTGGTTTTAAATAAAAATATATGTTTCTATACAAATGTGTTATTATTCACTCTTGAGTTTATATTTGTTTATATTCATATTATGTAAAATTATTTTCAGGAAAGGGGTTGCTCCTAGTTTAATAATATAAATACTTCGTTTATCATGCTATTACTTTATTTATTCATATGATATTATTCAATTAGCACGTCATTTTCCCCCCTTAAGCTATGAATGAGTATTGAAGCAGCTTATCAAGAACTTGAACATCCGGGTACCTTTGGTGGGGTTGAGGCTTTATTTAGAGATTCAGATGGAACATTTTCTAGAAAGGATATTAAAAATTGGTTAAGTGGGAAAGATTCATATACTTTACAAACCTATTATAAAGAAATTTAAGAAAAATAGAGTACTTGTAAATCAGATAAATCAACAATTTCAAGCTGATTTAGTGGATATGCAGTCCCTTGCTAAGTTTAATGATGGGTATAGATTTTTACTGACTTGTATATGTGTTTTATCTAAATATGCTTGGGCTATTCCTTTGCACGAAAAAAATGCAAAAACAATACTATCTGTATTTAAAAAAATATTTTCTGAACGTATTCCTCTTAAACCTCAAACTGATGCTGGTAAAGAATTTACAAACAAACTTCTTCAGAATTATCTTAAAAAGAAAAAAAAAAATAGGATTTTTTATGACAAGTAATAATACAAAAGCCTCTATTATAGAACGATTTAACAGAACGTTAAAAACGAAAATGTGGAAATACGTTACCAAGATGAATACAAAACGATACAATTGATGTCACAGATAAACTAATTCACAGCTATAATAATACTTGGCATAGTAGCATATAAATGATACCAGCTTCTGTAACAGAGGTTAATCAGAGACAGGTATGGGAAAATCTCTATGGTAAACAGAATAACAAAAAGACAAGTAAGCTAAATTATCGAGTCAACGGTACAGTTCGAATTAGTAAGAATAAATTAGTATTTAAAAAAGGATACGAACAGAATTGACCATTCATCAAATTATTCACAGGAATCCAATCGCTTATAAATTAAAGGACTTAGCTGGGGAAATTATTCAGGGGACTTTTTATGAACAAGAGCTTGCAAAAGTGACACATTCGGGCTATTATCCTATTGAAAGAACTTTGAAGATGCACAGAAAGAATGGTAAGATTGAATATTTTGTAAAATTTTTGGGATATCCAGAAAAATTTAATATGTGGGTACAAGACGTGAAGCATCTATAAAGAGGGATCAATATCTGTTTAATCATCAGTCGTAAAAATGTCTTTCTACATAACACTTATAAGCGATAGCTCCACAAACACTTTTTTCCAGAAAATAAAATTTCTCAATTTATTACACAACTTCCAACTCCCATTACTCTAAATGGTGAATGAGAAATAGGATTAGTTGATTTCATATATCCTCGCACATGGTATAATATAAGAGAGAAGATAAATTTTTTTGATTTTGACAAGGGTGAAGAATTCCTCCAGGTTGTTACGAATCTATACCTGACTTTTTAGATGGGATGTACTTAGAAGAATTTAAGAACAAAATAGAATTTCATTATCATCCTGTGATCAAAAGAGTGAAAATCAAGACAAAAGGACACGCTAAAACTTTTTTATGTAAGGGCGTTTTAGACCTCCTTGGTTTTGAACCTGGTGAAATTAAAGGGAAAGCAGAAAGTCTTTATATCATAGATCCTGATGCTTCGTTTCCTCTTATATGCATTTACTGTGATTTGGTAGAACCTCAAATTGTAGAAGATATTCAAGCTCCATTTTTAAAAATTGTAAAAATTGAAGGAAAAGATAGAGAAGTGATGAATGCGCATTATACAAAACCTGTCATTCGACGACATTTCCAAATGGTTGAGATGGTTCTTAGATTACATTCAGGAGATTTAGTACCACTTGAAAGAGGGATAGCTGTATTACATTTCCGAATGAGGCAAATAGTATAAAAGAAGATAAAAAAGAAAAAAATGTATTCATTTGTAGATCAAACCTGTCAGAATAAAGATGTTCGTTCCATATAAGTGCTGTGTGAAACAATACGAAGGTTATTGTTAACCAAGCAGGCAACGATCTTTCCTATTATCCAGGTCAATCCTTTCAAACAGGTTATGGTATCGGAGGTTGGTTTAAAAGACTGTTTCGCACTGCTTTGCTTTTCTTGACTTGAGGAGCCAAATCTGCCGGAAAAAAAGTTTTAAGAACAGGAACTCAAATAGCTAATGATTTACTCGAAGGACAAAATTTGAAAGAAGCTGCTAAACTTCGAGCAATAGAAACAGGTAAAAAGTTAGCAAAAGAAGCCATTAAAACAGCGGATGATATGATTGGTCAACGTAAAAAACATACAAGAAAGAGAAGATTTTCAAAACATTTCATTCCGTCAAAAGTCAGGAAAGCGGAAGAACGTGATATTTTTGATACATAATAAAATGGCATTGCTTTTAAAAGATTCTCCTGAATGTGCAAAGTCTGAATTAAATTTATTTACTCTCCCATCAACTCAAACAGTTATCGAAAAAGGACAATGGGTTCAATTTCATCCCATTGTGAATGTAACAGATGGTGGACCTGTTGAATTTCTTATTTCTGGAAGTGGCGAAGATTATCTAGATTGGTCTCAAACACAATTGTATGATTAGGCAAAATTTTTTAAAAGCGATGGAAAAGCACTCACTGATGATGATAAAATAGGACCTGTTAATCTTTTTCTTCATTCCTTATTTTCTCAAGTAGACGTAAATTTAAATGGAAGAAATGTTTCTTCCAGTAACAATACACATGCTTATCGAGCTATTTTAGAAACTATACTAAATCATGGATATGATAGCAAAATTTCTCAACTTACCTCCGAAATATGTTATAAAGATACCGCTGGACATTTCAATGTTTACGATGATACTGACAAAAATCTAAAGGAGGGATTTAATAAACGAGCTTCACTGTTCAAAAAAGGGCACTTGTTGACATGATAGGACGACTTCATGTGGATATATTCAATCTAGATAGACTTTTACTTAAACTTGTTGATTTGAAAATTAAACTGATAAGAAGTAAGCCAGAATTTTGTCTCTTTTAGGAAATGAAGGCTGTAAAATAGTGTTTGATCATGTATCAGTTTTTGTTAGAAAAGTGCACATAAATCTAGGAGTCCTCATTGCTCATGCTAAAACTTTAGAAAAAGCAACAGCTAAATATCCTATAAATAGAGTTAACTGCAAAGTGTTTTCAATACCTCAATCTAGTTATTCATTTGTGCAAGATAATGTATTTTCGGGACAAAAGCCTAAGCGAATAGTTTTAGCTTATGTAGATAACGATGTTTTCAACGGAAACTATAAAAAGTCTCCTTTTGAATTCAATCATTTTAATATGAGCTTCATCGGAGTCTATACCGATGGACAGCCTACGTCTCATCAACCTTTAGAAGTAGAATTTGAAAAGGAAAGTTATATTAGAGCATACCAGAACTTATTTTTAAATTCTGAAGGACTCTATTTATCGAGAACGGAATTTGACAATTGATATTCATTATTTCTGTTTGATTTAAAATGCTACGACTGGAAAGAATGCCCCTGATTTAGCCACCCTCTACGATATGCTAGAAACAAAATTAAGAGCATTGGAAAGCTTAGGGCGCACAAAAGAAAAATTTGCTGACTTTCTAGAGCCCTTGGTGGAGTCATGTTTGCCAGAAAATGTTCTGCGAGCGTGGGAAAGAAGTCGAATTTCAGAAAGTACTGATGATGCTATAAGTCAGAGATCCCTGGAAAAACTTATGTGCTTTTTACGCCATGAAGTCGAATCAGAAGAAATGATACGTTTAATAGCTCGTGAAGGATTCGGTAAAGATAGGGGAAGTGGTGCTATACGAAAAGAATGTCAGAAATCGGTCCATAAAGATGAACCCACTGCGGCTACGTTAATTTCAAGTACAACTGGTGCAAAACTTAATTGTATTTTCTGTGACCGCCCTCATCTAAGTCAAGACTGTCAAAAGTTATCTGATATGAGTTATGAGGACAGAAAATCGCAAGTTATAAGAAAAAGATGCTGTCTCGTTTGCCTTAAGGTTGGACATTTAGCAAAAAGTGTCATAGTAGTGTGAGATGCTTAATTTGCAAACGGAGACATTATCTATTACTTTGCCTAGATTTACGCAAAGAAAAGGAAAGTAATTTTTCTTCTAAGGATAGAACAGTCGATAATGAGCAGATATCTACGGAAACATTGCTAACAAATCTTCCCTCTGAATATGAAATATATCTCAAAATTATTATGATCAGACTACGAAATAGAGACAAGGAAGTCTGTGTTCGAGCATTGCTGGATGATGGATCCCAGAGGTCCTATATTGAAAAGAATTTAGCTGCAGAACTATTCCTTTCTCCATCTGGAAGAGAGATATTTTCTTAAGGACTGTTTGGCGGGGGAATTTTCCCTGCTTCTGAGCATAAGAGATACATGGTAAACGTAGAAAGCTTAAATTGCAAATATTCAACTTCATTGTCTCTTCTCGAGCAACAAAAGATATGCTCAACCCTGCCTAGAATACATGACAGAAAATTCCTTTCTGAGCTTGCTTCCCGAGGAATAAAACTTACAGACGTTGGAAGAGATTCACTACCTATACGAGTTCTTTTGGGAGCTGATATACTTGGAAGCATTTTGACGGGCAGGATAGAGATATTATCTTCAGGAGTATCTGCAGTTGAGACCTTGCTGGGTTGGACAATTTTAGGACTGGGAAAGAAAAAGGAAGTTGTTAACCTAGTCACATTAAGCTTACAAAATATGGACGTGCCTAAAATGTGGGACTTGGATATTTTGGGCATTACAGATCCCATATAGAAGAAAAATGAAAGCCTACTTGAAGAAGAAACTTTGACCCATTTTAAGGAAACAATTAGGATCTGTGAAGATCAAAGATATGAAGTGGCTTTACCATGGCTAGCTGGACATCCTGCTCTATATGATAAATACGACGCAGCAGAATCCAGACTTCGTACAGCAACTAAGCGTTTGATAAACGAAAATTACTTTGAAGCCTACGATAACGTATTTAAACAGTGGGAGTCAGAAGGTATTATAAAAGCTGTCCCAATAGATCAGCTTGCCAAGGAAGTCCATTACCTTCCTCACAGACCCGTCATTAAGCCCTCAAGCAATACCACAATGGTTCGCCCAATTTTCGACGCTTCGTTCAAGAAACCGGGATTTGTCTCCTTGAATGAATGCTTAAGTGTGGGCCCAAGTCTTATACATAAAATACTGCCTTTACTATTAAGATTCCGTTCTGGTTACATAGGTGTAATTGCAGATGTAAAACAGGCATTTCTACAGATACGTTTGAGAACTGAAGATAGAGATGTCATAAGATTTTTATGGTGGGAGGGTTCCGGCTGGCTGTATAACGATGAAGAATCTTGGACATGTTCTGAGGTATCAGAGACTCCGGATGAAGCATTTCTAGAGCGGCGTAAGACAGTTGAGACAAATTTAGCCACATGAAATGAAGTTAGATTTGGAGATATATTTCTGTACTTTTCGAGCTATAAGAAAATTCTCCGAATGACTGCTTATGTTCTCAGATTCTGCAACAATATTAAGAGAAACTCTTCTAAGTTAGTTAATTCACTTTCATGTGAAGAGATTCAAAAGGCAGAGGAAACTAATAAAAATCATGTAGTCAGAATGGCCCTCTGAATTACGTGAGAAGTACAAGGGTACGATACAGTTTTTCGAGGAAAATGGCATCCTGAAAGTTCAAACAAGACTGATTCTCAGTCAAGATCCAGAGGACTTTACGCATCCTACAGTTTTACCAGACCATCCTCTTCTAGAAAGACTGGTTTTGCATACTCATAGATCCTTAATGCACGCTGGAGTGTTAACGACCTTAGCACAATTAAGAGAAAAATTCTGGATTCCAAAGGGTAAGAGAGTTGTAAGAGCAATTTAACGACAATGTATAAAATGCAAAAAGCTGACAGCTGGCAAAGTTAACCCAGCTCCAGCTCCTTTACCTCCTGACAGAATACACAGAGTTGCAGCCTTTCAAATAACTGGCGCAGATCTGGCAGGTCCTCTTTCCTTGCGTGGTGGGAGCAAAGCGTGGATAGTTCTATTCACGTGCGCAGTATATCGAGCAGTCCATCTAGAACTGGTTTCATCTCTCTCCACCGAATCGTTTATGCAAGCTTTGAGAAGATTCTGGGCAAGAAGAGGAAGAGGTTCTACGCTATACACTGATAATGGTACAAACTTCGTAGGGGCAGAAAATGCTTTGAAATCTTTGGATTGGGATTTCATTCAAGCCGAATGTTCTTTAATGAAAATAAAATGGTTGTTTAGCCCTTCTTCCGCCCCATGTTATATTGAATTTTGGGAAAGGATGGTTTGCAGCATTAAAGAACTCCTCCGAAAGTGTTTGGGCAAAGCATGCATAACATTTGAAGAGATGTTGACTTTTCTCTCCGATTGTGAGGCTACAATAAATGAACGACCATTGACATATTTGTCAGACGGTCCAAAGGAGCTGAAACCTCTTACGCCTGCTTATTTCATTCAAGATATTAAAGAAAGAGAAACATTTGATTTGGATCTGATTGATTCTCAGCATGTATTGAAACGAGTGCGTTATCTTCACACCTTACGATCAAATTTACGCAAACGTTTCTACAAAGAATACCTTGGAGAGTTAGTAAGAAGTCCCAAAGTAGCTTCAAGAAGAAAGATGATTTCTCTGGCAGAAATCGTCATAGTTGAATCAAAGATCCCAAACCGAATGAATTGGCCTTTGGCTCAAGTGATCGAATTGTTTCCAGGCAAGGATGGCGTGGAGCGTGTGGCTAAATTACGACTAGCCAGTGTTGAGATCATACGACCGCTTCAACGAATTTATCCTTTGGAGCTCAGCGCTAGTGACCATCTCATCGAGGATCACCAAGGAACTGATATAGCTGCGCAAAGCCCAGGCTCTACTGCAGCTGATGTTCTCGAGGAAGGAAAGAAATCTCGATGTGGCCATTCATTAATTCCTGTTAAAAAAATGACTGAATTTGTGAACTGTTAATAATGTTTACCTTTGTAATGTCATATATAAGGTTTTGTAAATGTGTAATATTTTGTTTATGTTATGTATTGCTTTAAAGTGTTTGTCTGCAATACAAAAGGTGGGAGAATGTTGCCACTCATTTTATATCTCTCACTTCCTGTTGTCTTTCAAATTATGTAACTTGTTATTCAGCTAGCGGTACTGGCAACGAAAAAGAAGAATTTGTATAGAATTGCATCCATGTTTTCGTGTTTTGATATCGTTCCTGTACATAATGTAATAAAATAGTTTATAGATAAAAGATCGTCTTTGAGTCATAACAAAGTGGTGTCCGTGACAGGACTGAATTCTGCTTTCGGCTCTACTTCGGTATATGCCCGACCGCCAACCTTCGTTTTTTTCCCCGCCAAATCGGGCGATTAGGCCTAACATGGCGACCAGTCAACCCGCTATTTGACGAGAAATGACTGGTCGCCAAAAAAACAAAATGGCGGCTTTCGGGCATATACCAAAGTAGTTCCCTGCTTTCGAAGAATTCAGAACTATAAAATGTAAAGGTACGAATAATTCAAATTATTGCTTATGAGTTACGATATAAAGTTTACGAAAGTGATTAAGTTTCAGAAAGTATATTCACTTAATTTTCTTCTTTATAAACAGACATTAAGAATTTATTACGAATCATTTTAAGAAATTGGTTGGAATGCAGTTTAGCGTAACCACCCATTGGCGACTGGAATAGTTTGGGGATATTTTGCCAATTGTGGCGACCTTGCATTCTCTCCACTGCGTTGGCTTTAGCCGTGGCAGCCCTTTTGAATAAGGCATATGATACATAATTTTTGATTTTCAGTAACGAGCTTTTTTTTTTACATATATACCTTTCTCTAACCATTTTATTTTCACTGTTGTTGCTTTACGCGGGGCTACACTTTCGAATTAACCACACAAATTCAGATTCCGGATCACCTGATATTTTTTTTTTCGTTATACAAATCTCTGATCATGTTTTTTTTACTTTTGTTGCTTTCGGCGGGGCTACCGTTTCGAATTTGCCACACGAATACGGATTCCGGATCACCTGATATATATATATATTTTCGTTATACACTTCTCTGACCGTTATTTTCTTCATTCAGTTGCTTTACACGGGTCAATTCTTTCCATTTCGCCACATTAATCGGAATTTCAATCGACCAGCTTTTTTTTTTTCCCTTCTGTCTGGATTACTTTTTCCCTCGCTGCATTACACCCCCGCAAACTCACACTCACGGAGCTTTGATGGATGTTTTTTTTTAGCCAATCACAGACAGTACCTTTTTGAGCCTCCATTTCTTAATGTAAGTTTTGCCTGTTTTTGTTTTTTAACCAATCAAAGGTTATGATTTTTGGCGCTTCCTTTGCTGAACGTATACTTCTCAGAGTTTCTAGAACATTCTGTATTGTCCGTTACTTCGTTTAGAAACTTTTCGAGTTCTGTCGTGTTTCATTATTGCTGTCCTTGCGTGGTTTTCTCCTTTTTTTCTTGTTCACGTTTTTTATATAATTTTTTCCAGCTGTATTTAATTTGTGTTTCTGCGTTTTTAACCTGCTCTATAATCACTAATTTTCCGTTTATTCTCCCAAGTACAGGGCTGTGAGAATGACTTCGACAGAGGTGAGTGAATGTACTTTGCAATTTTTGTCTGATTTACAGAAAGAAGGAAAGCATTCTTTACTTGTATGGGGTATGAAATTAGGTTTAATTTCATCCACCTATGCATGTCTTAAATGTGGTGATGATGTAAGTCAAAAAAATTCCTTCTTTTCCGCTACGCGGACTTAAAGGTTCCGCCAAAAAAAAAAAAAAAATCGCCGAGTTTGGCGATTTTTCAAATCTGGCCAAGTGGTTACGCTAAACTGCATGTTCACCAAGAAATTCTTTTAAGTTTCATGTGAATATAGATGTTTTGAAAACATAACGAAAGTCGTTAAGAACTTCGTTTACGGCTACGGGTAACAAGTTGAAGGAATGTTTGGCGAAGAAAGAAGACGTCAAGGATGGCGATAAGCTGCGCGCATTGATCTCTCAGTTACAAGATAAATTCTTACGTTTAGATGAGATTCAGAATAAAATTTCGTCGTTACTCTTAGAAAATACTGACACTGATGCCGAATACGAAACTGATTTTCAGACGGCAGAGGATTATAGAGATAATTTTCTTGAGCTTAAATCCACGATAGAAACGCTATTAAATAAAGAGGTTAGATCAAAGTTGGAGGGGCCTGGCGCACTTTAACTTTTTTTGGCGATAAATCGCCAATGTGGTTACCATGCAGGTATGTTTCTGGTAACCCTAGAAAATCTATAAAAGGCGATTCGACGCTTTGTTTATCCTTTTTAGGCTGGATTGGATACAAACGTTGTTGATCGCTGAGGTACCGCGATTTTTGAAAATCCTTTGAACATTGAAAATGTTAACGTCCAGTGAATCATTTAAAATAATTTTTTTTGCGGATGGTGAAAGAAAATCTGCAATCGAAATGTCATTGGGACCCTTTTGGAAACTGTTCTTTTACATAAAATTTGTTTTCTTTAGAAGACGTGATCGGCTGAACAGCGTCCGTTGGAAGCCTTGAAATTGGATCGCTTTGTACCATTTTCTTTCCTCCGAAAGGGTAGAAAATCTGCTTTTGGATAAAATTAGATATTTGAAAGTTGTTATTTAATCCGATTACGATTGGTATGGTGAACGTGGTTTGTAGACTTTCGTCCGACAAAAATGGATCGTTTTGATTAGTTTTCCCGAAAGGGAGAAAATTAGCGTTTAGAAAGCAATAGAAATTCTAATAACAACAGTTTTAAAGCAGTTCGTTGAATATTAGGGAATCAACTACTGTTTTCATGCTCGGAGGTGCAGATTTATCTTCTGAATAAGGCCAGTAAATTTTATCCATTCGTTTTCTCGATGTTTCCTCTTTCTTTATGCTATGTATTTTTACTTATATTCATTAAAAATGGAATTCCAAATACGTTGTTTTGTCTTCTAGACACGACGATTTCCGCATTTTTTTTTTTTTTTCATTGAATACGCCTGCTTACTTCAGAATTTGCCTTAGAGGCAAGACGTCATCTTTTCTCGCTTCTAATTTGAAATACCCGCCTTGGTGTCATTTTGGTACTTCACTTGCCTTCCAAGCATGACTTTGTCTTTTTTTTCCCTCTTTCAGAAGCTCCGTGTTTGAAACACCCGCTTTGGCGCCATCTTGGCGCGATTTCAAAAAAATCGCCAAGGGGATCCATCAAAGTTCGATTTTACCAATAAAGATTCTGGATCTTTTTTGGAAAGTTCTTCCAAGCTTGATGTGGTAAAATTAAAATTACCTAAATTTGAATTAAAGATGTTTTCTGGTGATCCTAAGGAATTTTTGACATTTTGGAGTATATTTTCAAAAATTCATGACTCAGAGGAACTGACTGTTATAGACAAATTCCAATATCTATACCATCCAGAAAATCATATTCAGCTTGAACTGAATGAAGTTTATTTTGGTGAAATGAATGAAAATCCTGAACTGAACAATGAGGTAGATCAGAATGTCGCTTTTGCTAGATCTGAAACATCAAGTTCAGATGAAGGAAATAATCAAGATAACTCTTGTTATTCAAAAAGAAAGAAATGCTGTAAAAAAATGTATTCTTCTAAGAAAATTTGTTCAAAATATATCGTTAACTTCCCCAAATCTGATAAAAGTGTAACTATCGATAATGACAAGGTATATGAGACTAGTAAATGTGAAGATAATGAATTAAATTGTAAGAAAAAGAGAAATTCCTTTAAGAAAAAGCGTATCTTTTCTGACATTTTCAGAAAGAAGTTTTCAGGAACTGAGAAGCGATATTCTATTACAGAGAAAGAGTGCGCTGCCAAAGAAATTGCTGTGAAGAAACTACAATGTTATTTGGATGTGCCAAATAAATTCATCACCATGATGGACCATACTATTTTAGTTTGACTTAAAAATAATGTAAATTTGAATTCCCAAACTTATGAGATGGACAATGACTTTACAGTCTTATACCTATATGGAAGTTCCTGGCAGTGGCAAGAGTCATAAACATGCAGATACAAGTCTAACTCCATGGCCTGATTAGAGAAAATATATTTAAAACAATATACTTTCAGACTTTGAGTATTATCATTTACTATTTTACAATTTGGCTTATTGTTTGTATTGTTTTAGCAACTTTCTTCACCACAAATTGTATGTAATTCATATTCATTGTACATTTTCAAAAGCTGCCTACCAGCGAAAAATTTGAGCTTTCTAATGTTATATTTGTTTTAGTATTTTTTTCATTATAAGTTATTGCTTTGTCTAATGTGATGATTATGGATATTACTTTTACTATGTATTTTATTTTATGTCATAACAACTTTTTGTATAGATTTTTATAAAAGGGTTTTAATTAGTAGTATCTGCTGCAAACTAACAGTTCCATTCAATACTTAGTGGAATTGAAAATATAAAAAAAATAGTATTTAGAATTATATTGTGATTTTCAGTTCATATTCTGTTTGTTATTTACTGTATTTAAAAAAAAGGTGCTTTTGAATTTTTGTTACGTCAATTATTTTGGGAGAAAGTTATATACCTGTATGTACTTATGTAAGAGATATTCTTCTTAATATTTATGTATGTTTATTATTGATTTTTTATGTAATTTGAGGAATTTAAGTTTAGCATATGAAATGGTGTTGTTATAAGAGAACTATTCTATAAAAAAATTAAGTTGCTAAACAAATCAATTTCCTGAAATAGGAAGAAACAATAATTTAAATCTTAAGAAACTTTAATCTAAAAAATTTATTAAAGTTTATTTCGGTGGGAGGAGAGGTTGTGACATATTAAATTTTTAAAAACAAACGATTTAATCTTAATGTAATACTTTTTTTAAAAATATTATCTGTTCAACTTATAAAGGCAAACGATTTAATCTTAATGTGATACTTTATTTAAGATATTATCTGTTCAACTTATAAAGGCAGATGATTTAATTTAATGTGATACTTTTTTTAAAGATATTATCTGTTCGACTTTTAAAGGCAAACGATTTAATCTATTGTGATACTTTATTTAAGATATTACCTATTCAACTTTTAAAAGCAGACGATTTAAACTTAAAGTGATTCCTTTTTGAATATTCTTTATTAAGATATATTTTTTTGGCAACACCAGATCATAGTTTTGATTTTAGATAATTCACTGGCGACGGATATGAAAAATGGTATTGAGTTTAGTTCCAAGAGGTAAAGACGAACGTTGAAAAAGTGGTGCTTGTGTAAAATTGTGTCTTGAATTTATGTTTAAAAAGATGTGCGCAAATAAATGTGATGTCCTGAAAACAAGTCATTTTTATTAATAGTCTTCAATACAGTACAGCATGTTCTGAGTGCTTTTGCTAAGAAGATGGCCACCGTTTTTGAAACATTCAGTGCATCTTTCTATTTGGAGAACCAATCTTCCAAACTTGAAATGTGTCTATTGGTGTGATGCGCGATTACTTTGTAGTTTCTGTGTTTAGCAAGTATCGCTGTGTCATTTGTGTACATGCAGAAAATTGTGTTGTCGTGTCTGGGTATATCGTTCACGATAATTTGGAATAGGGCTGGCCTGAGATGCGAGCCTTGCGGAATTCCTGAATTAATTTTTCTATTATTTGAGTAGATATTATTAATTTTTACAACATAATCTCTATTATGTAGGTATGAGTTAATGAGGGTAATTAGGTAGGGTGGGATATTGTATTCAATTAGTTTGTAAATTAGACCCTCGTGCCAGACTCGGTCGAAGGCTTTCTGTATATCTAGGAAAGCAGCCTAAGTTTCTTCTGTTTTCTTGACCCGCTTTGATAAATTTTATTACTCTTGAAAGTTGGTGGGTGGTGGAGAGGTGTGGCATAAAGCCATGCTACTCCGGTATAATAATTTTATTTTCGTGTAGATATCTAGTTAGTCGGTTTAATATAATTTTTTCTGTTAATTTTCCTAAAATTGGGAGTAGAGAGATAGGTCTGTAATTATCAGCTATTGTCGGGTCTTTTCCTGATTTTAAAATTGGGACGACTGAGGCCGTTTTCCATATACTTGGACAGTAACCTAATTCTAGCAAGTGGTTTATTATGTTATTGTTTTGTAAAATAATTGGAGTTGGGAGGTTTTTTTTTATCATTTTATTTGTTATTCCGACGTTATTTGGAGATTTAATAATTTTAATTTTATTAATGTAATTTATTATTTCGGATAGTTTACAAGGGGGGAGGGGGGAGGTTCCATTAAAATTGTTTTCGTTAGCTAAGTATCCGTGAACGATATGTTTAATTGTTCTATCGTGTGTTGGTGTGTGAATGTCATTAAGCTGAAACTGATTTTGTAGTGATTCAGCCAGTATTTCTGTTTAATCTTTGTCACTCATTGCGATACCTGTAGGCCCTGTAAGAGCTGATATGATTGAACTTTTCATTCTTAACTCGTTTGCGGCTCCCCAGATGGAGTCACTTTCTGAGTTAAGTGAAGAGAGAGAGTGGACTTCCAGGATTCGTCTTTGATTTTTGTTTTAATTAATTTATTGATTCTGTTTAGGTGTTTTTTGTGTTCAGGGTTGTTTGAAAACTGCCAGTTTTCCTGGTTCTATTTCTATACTTGATGAGGTTTCGAACTTTCCTCTAATGTAATGTGTTTTATGTGTTGTATTTGGTCTTGATGCTATGTTGTGAGCATTTAAGATATGTTCGGTTAAGATGGCGACATGTTCTTTTAGATTCTCTCCGCTACTTATCTTGGGTAGAGTGAAGTTGATATTTCTTAGGTATTAACTAAAAATGCACCAGTTGGTGGATATTCTGTTGTTTGAGTTATGAATTTTGGTTTGCAAGTCTATGAATACGTGAATCGGATTATGGTCGGAAGAAAGTTCGGGGAGGGAGGTGATTTGTGCTGGCCAATGACAGCCTCTCGTTAGCATGATGTCAATGGTGGATTGAGCCGATTGCCTGAAGTGAGTAGGGATGGGTGAGGCTAGGATTGTTACGTTATTTTTGTCGGCGAATTTTAGTAGTTTGATTTTTCTGGGGTGGTTTGCATTACATCCGCATTGGGTGTGTTTCGAGTTGAAGTCTCCGCAAATTAAATTTGGAGATCCCACTCGTAGTATTTCATGTAAGTCATCAGGGATGAGAGAAGTTAGATTTGACTTAGGTGGAATGTAAATTGAGGAGATGAAGATGGGTTTTCCTCTCGGCGGGGTGATAGCGACAATTGTCGCTTCAGCCACTCGTAATAGAGGAGTGGGAATTCGATAGTGTTGGAAAGAATTTTTAAGGAGAATTGCAGTGCCACTGTGCATGTGGTTTCTGCTATCAGGAATATTTCTGTCATTTCTATAAGTGATGTAATTAGCTATTTTAAAATCGTGTTCTGGTCTCATATGTGTTTCTTGAAGTAGAATTAGATCGGGGGTGTGCTTGTCTATGAAATCCCGTAACTCGGCAATACGGGATCTTACACCGTGCATTCCATGAGATAATATTTAAGCCAAGAGGATTGAACATTTAAATTTGGGTACAGATTGCCTGAAAAAAGATGTCAAGCATATCTGTTTTATCTGGCGTCTTGCACATTTGTTCACAAGCTCCCATTATGCCTGGGAATAATTGGAAGAAGCTTTTAAGTTCTTTGATGGCGTCGAAAATGGTGAAGCCATTGTTCGACTCTTTTGGTTGATTATTGTGATGATTATTATTAAAATTAAGATTATTTCCCCCTCTCGGCTCAGTCGTTGCTTTGGCTGTTTCCCCGTCGAGTGGCGCCCTCTGTTGTTCAAGATTGGGATTAAGTGCTTGCGCAAAAGTAGTATTTGGTCTAATTTCGTTAGATATGAAGGTTTTATTTCTGTTATTGGTTTTCGTGGTCGCTTTTCCCTTCTCTAATTTGAGAAAAGAGGGACAGCCTTCCCACGAGGCTACGAGGTCGAATTGTTGCAGTTAATGCATTTAGGATTCTCCTTTTTTTTTATGCTGCAATTTGGAGTTCTATGACTTTCGCCGCATTTGAGACATCTTGTTCTCATTTCACAGTTTACCGAGGAGTGATGAAAATAGTTACAGTTGTAACACAGTGTTGCTCCTGGTCTACGCTTGAAATTATCGATTTGTACTTGTATGTGGAGAACTTGGCTGATTATGTAGATATCCGAGGCATTTTCCGTTGTACGGATTTCTATTAGAAATATTGGGAGTGGCTGCTTTGTTTTATAGCGCCTTAATTGGGCAACTTTTTCTACTGAAACTCCTTGGGATATTAAAGATTCTTTAACTTCATCTATATCAGTGGTGGTCGGAAGCCCTTTTACCACAATTTTATGTGGCCGCTGATTTTGGGGTTGAGTTACATAGAACTCAACTTTTTTTCTCGCGTAGGTATTTTGTAATTTCCCTGTGTTCATCTGACGAATCAGGGAAAATTTTGATGTAGTTACCGGAAAGTTTGTTTATTGCAGCCGGTGCAAATCTATGAATTTCCTATAATAATAAGTTATAGTTGCTTGTTAATCGCAACATTACCGGTGGTATCTTATCAGATGGTGGGGGAATAGCCTCCGCAACATCTACCTGATTATTTATTCTCAAGGTATTAAATTTGTTAACCGTTTTGGTTATGGTGGAGCTAATTACTTTTGGCTGTTTAGCTGTTTTTGCTGGAGTTTTAAAACCTTCTGAGCTCACCTCAAGTTGTCTTTCTATATTTTGAGTTAAGTTAGGTTTTCTATTTAAATTTAAGTTAGATTTAATTTGTAAGATCTGTGCATGGTGTAAACATCCGGTAATTGGGCAAGGAACAGAAAGGTTCAACTCAACTTCTAATCTGCTTTTTTCCTCATTCCATCTGGCTATCTCGTTCTGATATCTCTCACGGTCCTGTGGTCCGTAAAGCAATTGGAGTAGTTGAGTGCTTTTTATTTTCGCCTCAACTTCTGCCATCGCTTTGATGGTTTCGGTGTATTCCATTATCATAATCTGTATCTCCTGGTATCTCTTTTGATTTTCTGACTGGGGGTCCCGAATTGGGTTTTCTTCCGAAATATCGGCCATTTCGGCCACTTTCGCCGTGTCCAGTTCCTCTTCGCCTAAGTTAGCCGTCGCATCCGAAGTCGAAAGCCATTTCTACTTAAACGTATCAGAGCGGGTGAACGTGGAAGTGTGGAACATCTCAATTAAGAACGCAATTCGTATATGTTTTATTTATTGGGTTGAGAGAGCCATTCTAATAGTATTAAAATGAAACTCTCCAAAATTCATGGAAATTTATTCAATGTGAGTGTTCCACAGTAAATAGGCATACAAAAATATCACAAGTACTGGCTTACAAATTTATTCACAAATATTTGATTTTATGTGAATGAAATAATTTCTAAAGGATTTTTTTTATTTTAAAACTAAAATAAAGGTAGAATCTTAAAACTAAGGAGCAGTCGGAGTTTTTTATAAGCATTTTGTATGTTGTTGAAAATGTGATGAAAAAATTAAATTATCTATTTCAAACAGTACTTTATTAGTGAAATCCAGTTTTATTTCTGTTTTCAAGATCAGTCAATATAATAATATTTAGAATATCTGTATAAAATTTTTACATGTTAATATTAAAATTTTAGTTCAATAATTCAAAATAACTTCGCTCGTTATATGTGTCTATGTGATTTTGTGCAGACAGAAGGGTTTTCCTGATTTTTTTCCCTTAAAGAACCTTTAAAATCCAAATTTTATCTAAAAGAGGAAAATATATTATCCATATACTCAATAAAATAGCATTATTTTAATTATTCTGTACGATTCTATAATTATATATGGTAGCAATATAATAACAATGAATTTATTGTTGATAAAGATAAAAATTTAATGTACTCTGTTTAATTTGAAAATCATTTTACTGTTTTGCTATTGAGTATTTCGTGGCGTTTTCAATATTTTCATACATTGAGTGATACTACTGAGCGAAAAAAGGTTTGTTTTGATTATGGCAATCCATTTTATTTTCGAGATCGCCCTGCACTTGTTGCAGCATGCCTGAAACTTTGTTTTCGGAGTTGATGTACCATCTTTTTTCGAGATTTTACTCTTTGAAGTGGTTGTTGAAATTTTCAAATACTTCACCTTCAAGCCACAACTGTCCTCTCCATCGGACACTGAACCACTAGTCTTTTTAATTTAATTATTGATTGTAGTAAAAATAGAATAATGCAAAATGAAAAAATTATTACAAATTTGCATAGCAAAAGAAAAAAACAAATATCTTTACACGTATTAAAAGAAACAAGAAAAAGAAGAGACCCTCAGGGTAGTATAATTAGTACCTCAGAGGACATTTTTTAACTTTGATTGTAAAAGAACTTTCTGATTCTGTGTTGTCTCTTGTATCTGAATATTCGCATATTTTTTCTCAGAGTAAATATGGTTGATCAAATTAGAATAGAGCCCCTAGAATTATAATGACTACTTACTTACCAGTCTCTCAAAGAGCTTGCAGAACATCCTCCATTGATGAAGAGGAAATTAACAAACTAATAAAAAATTATTGAATGCTTTATTAATTAAAGAATCTACTAGTAATTATTCCTCCCCTGTAACTTTAGCTTATAAAAGAGATGAAAATAGAAAAAGTAGGTTGTGCATTGATTCTCACAAAGTGATTGCTCTATGTAAAACTGATGCTGAATTACCAAGAATTGATACTTAATTAGACAAACTACCCCATGCTAAAATTTTCTCAGTAATATCAAAAAATACCTGGACCTTGCATCTGGTTGCTGGCACATATCCCTTTATGAAAAAAATGTGACCACTGAAGGCTTATATGAATTCCAAGTCTTACCTTTTGGCTTTAAAAATGTACCAGCAGTATTTAATCTCACAATTCGCAGTATCCTAAACAAACATAAATTTTCAATCTTTGCATGTCACTATTTTGAGGACATAGTGGTTTCTTCTAACCCCTTAGAAGAACACTATGATCACCTAAAACAAATTTTTAACATGTGTCAAGTAGAAAATATTAAGTTAAAATTTTCAAAATGTGTTTTTGCAAAAGATAAAATTAATTTTTTGGGTTATGAGGTCAGAGAAGGATACATCTCTTCAGATAATTATAACATTGAAAGCATCAAAAAATTAAAACCTCCAAAAATGTAAAACAGCTTCAAGGTTTTCTTGGTTCTGTAAATGTTTATAGTAAATTTATTGATTGTTATTACTTTAAACAATCTTCTTAAAAAAGATCAACAATGGGTCTGGACAGAGCAATATCGAAAATCTTTTGAAGTCTTAAAATCTAAATTAATAACTAAACTTGTTTTGTAATTATATGATTTTAAATTACCTCTTCATGTGTTTTGTGGTGCTTCACAAATAGCCATTAGACTTGTTTTGAAACAGCCTGATAGTTCTGGAAAATTACATCCTGTATCATATCATTCCAGGACTTTAAGAAAATATGAACAAAATGATTGTATAACTGAATTGGAATTTTTGGCTACCGTAGATGCCCTTGAAAATTTTTATTATTATTTACATGGAAAAAATATTCATAATTCAAACAGATCATGCATCATAAAACATTTTCAAAATTTAGATTATTTACATAATTCAAAATATAAAAAATATTGATGTACTTGTTCTGAAAAAGAAAAAATTAGTTAAAATTGTTATACCTTTTTCTCTCAGGAGAAAAGTTTTGCAAAATGCTCATGAGCAATTTGGACATCCAGGTACTCAAAAAATGATAAACTTAATTACTCCACAATATTATTCGCCTTATATTAATCAAGATTTTCAGCTTTTGTCAAACATTGTCATGATTGTCAACTAAATAAAAAGAAAAGGCAAAAAAGATTTGGTCTCTTACACGCTGTTCCTCCCTCACTAATCAACCTTTTAAATGTCTTTCTGTTAACACTGTTGAAGGATTTAATTATTATAAAACTACAAAAAAATATCTTTATATAATAATTGACCATGCAACTAGATATATTTGGGCTTTTCCATCCAAAAATAAAAATTCTGAAACTTATATTAATATTTTAAAAAAAAAATTTCAAAATCAAATGCCATCTAAATTGCTAACTGATAGAAATGGTGCTTTTATCTTACCTAGATTCAAACATTTTCTTAGAAATTACCTCATCAAACATGTACTAACTTCTTCACATCACCCACAAACGAATGGAAAATGTGAACGTGCGATTCAATCTATTGTAACTAAATTAAAGTGTAAAGATAATTCCTCCCCTACTAAAGTTCCCTGGACTAAAATTTTGGAAAAAGTAATAAATGAATATACAATTTAACACCATATTCTGTTACCAAATTTCCTCCTGCTTATTTTTTATATGGCACTTTACCATATAATCCTCCAGTAATTTAAAACCAAGTTTACCCTCCAGTAGAAGATAGCAAGAACATTGGCTAAAAGCAATGAAATCAATTATCATGATAAAAACAAAATTAGATATGAGGCTCGTTTCATATATTCTCTTTTTCAACCGGGTGACAATATGATGTTTGAAGAATTTAACTATCCAAATCGTAGAAAATTATCGCCAGTTTTTTCAGGACGATATGAAATTGTAAATAAACTTTCTGATGTAAATTATGAAATAACTAAACCAAATGCTATAACCAAGAAATCTACTGATATTGTTCCTGTTTCAAAGTTAAGATCTTATTATCCTCCAGAAGAATTAAAATTAAGTCATGAATAAACAATACTTTAATTCATACAATAATAATGAAAGTAATTAATAAATAAATAAATATTAGAAATAATTAAATAATTATAAAAAAAATTCTACCCTTTTGTCTTTATTTTTCTTTCTGTTCACTTACTGTTCTCACTCTTAGGGATTTTTTGGTGTTGTTGTGTTTGCTATCACAACAAGATAGAAAAATTCAATAGTCGTACAGAAGCACGAGGGTCTACCCCGAGTACTAGAATTAAGTACTCAACTTATCCCAAATCTAGCTGATCCCGGCCGAAGAAAATTAGAAGATGTGCGAGGCACTTAGGTGAATTTTAAGTTCTACAAAATTATAATGACCATATAATGTTTTCGAGCTTAGGGACCAGTCTTACGTGAATTTCCTTTTGCTCATGGGTTCTTATGGGCCTTATCCAAATGAGTATCATGTGGTTCTTATACCACTATAATTTTTACTGTCGTCCATATACCACGTTACATTTTATGTTGTTCAAGTACAGCCACAAACAATACGAGCAATTTTTTTTTTTATATTTTGTTTCCCCATAGAGTGTATTCACAAAAATATTTTTTTTCTATTGTATGTGTTCATGAAAGTTGTATGTTTCTATTTTGTGTTAAACCACACGGATACTGGTATACTAATAATTTTGCATTACATTTTTTTTATCTGTTTGAATATTTGATGGACTGCATAAACATTGGTATACATTCCTATTTAGGTTTGGACTTTTTACTTTGTGGACTAAAACCATCAACTTAAAATTGTTTTATTTGGATTTATGATATTTTCAAAATATTACTTTATTCATGATCCGTATAACTCATTGTAACAAGTTACTGCTTACCTTATATATGGTTATCTGAGATGATATTTTTGTGTGGTGATATTTCAATTAATCGATGTTTACTTAACTTAAACATATGTATTTTTTTAAAAAATTTTTTAGTCTTTCATTGTAAGTAGTTGTGTTTGTAAAAATGAAGGGACTTTAAGGAATCATTATTTTCAAGTAGAAATTTCAGGTATAATACTTAATCTAAATTTTAAGATTTTTATTGGACTCTCCAATAAGGTACGGTTGTGTATTAGGGCCCAATGCACAACAGCGTCTTGCGGAGAGGAGAAATTATAACGATTTAACTTAATTCCCATTAATTTTTCACCATAACTTAATTTACTAAATTTGCCCGTTCTCTCCTTTAAACAATAAAGTTCAATCGTATTTCCTGATACAATTCTTTATTCTTTTTAATTGATTCAATCACGCTTTCTAAAAATTAGAGGCAATGCTCTCTTCCCACGGAACAGATCTGTAGGGATGATCCCTACCAGACTTTAGGTATACACTTGAATTCCCTTGAAGTCCCTCCATTCAGACCATGAGGTCTCTGACGTTTAATTGAATTTTCCCTCATATAAATAGCAGAACACAGCGAAAAGCGCTCTTCTCTTCTTATGCTCTTCTTCTTTCTTGCTTACTTTTGATATCACGGTCTGTATCCAACGGCGGAGTTATGTAATTCCCGCCATGTGGAAATGGTCTTTCTCTCCATTAAAATAAAAATAGTTCCGTGAAACGGCAATCAGCCTCGACTGTGTTATTTTTATAACTTGAATTCAATAGTTTTATGTAAAAGAAAGTTGTTATATTACACACACACACACAGATATGTATATATATATATATATATACACGCCATTTTAGACATTTTAGTATTGTTTTGAGTCATTACAACCGGAGAAAGAGTGTTCCATATTGCTTCTATAAAAACCCAAAGTTCAATCGCATTGTGCGTGAGACGAGAATCACGAGCGATCGCCGACGGATGAAATCCCAGACATATTCAATAGACGACATATATATGGAGAGTTAGCAGGTCAAGGAAAAAGCTGCATGTGTTGGGGCAAATAAAATCTTAATCATTCCGAGCAACGTGTGGACGGGCATTGACCTATTGAAATACAGTTCCAGGAATGTTTTGAAGGAATAGTGAGAATTTGGTCCCATAACATCTCTGATGTATCGGTAACTGTTGAGATTGCCCACAATTCTTGTCAACTTAGATCGTTCACGCTATCAAATGATGCCTCGGATCATAACGCTTGTTCAATATGACATTAGATATCGCAATTCGGAAGAGGGCATTCATTAGTATAGCATCTAATGCGGATGTGGCCGTCATTTTAACTCAAATTGAAGGAAGATTCTTCCAAAAAGATGATTTTTTGCCAGTGAGCCTGCCAGATCTTAAGTGTTCCAAACTGAATACTTTCCCAGCTGAAACCATGTGACTCCCACCAAAGGACGCTATTGTTTGGAGTGAGCAGCGTAAAAACCGAACGAACTCTAACTTGAACTAAGAACGAGAGAGAACGCGTTTTGCTCTACTATGTAACCTGTGTTGTGTCTTATAGTGATGTGTAACTGTTGTAATTAGTGTCAATATATATTTTTATTTACAAGGAAGTGCAGAGTTTTCATTTACATAACATGATGAGTTTGTCTTGTTTGTAACTAAAGTTTAAATCACCAGCTCCCCGGAACGACAGAAAAGGTATGTCAAATTTTGATATTCTTAAAGAATAAGTACATACCTAATCTGAAAAAACGAGAAACTTAATTAATATTTTTTGTTTCTTAACATTAAGTTTATGAGTCCATTGTAGCAATGGCTTTTCATCAGAGGAATCCGGTACGTAGGAACACTTTCATGCAGACCATGGAAAAACAGACGCCTACGAATTGTTTTTCTGCAGAGAATAACAGACCTGTAGCAGTTTTGTAACCACCTTTCAGCCGTCGAGGTTTAGTTGTTCTATCAGTCACTGTCATGCGAAAAAGGTGCAAGTCATCTTGTGAAGATGTAATCTTTCTCTGTCTACTGACCAAATTTCGATTCATCTGCTTATCTTCAGTTCACTGCTTCCACACTCGCAGCACTCTTGTTACATTGTGCTTCAAATGAACTTCAATTTCAAAGATAGAAATTTATCCTCCATGGAGGACTATCATTCCCGTTTGAAGGCCGTCACTTTTTATAAGGCGTCCTCTGTCATCATAGTTGCATGATGGTTTCTCATGACATGTGTAACACTTATAAAAAGCCATTAGAAAGTTTAAATTTTCTGTACAGTCCTCTATTTATATATTTAGATAAATCGTACAAAGATCGTTACTCAACACATGTATGTGGTACGATTCTGCATATCTATTAATTTGAATACCGCATCTAAATTTTACATTTGCTGAATATTTTATTTTAATCTCACGAGTGTTTTAGTTAAGATGTTGCAGTTTTTGAAAACATGGGTGTACAAAGTGTGATTGATAAATTAAATTTATACATTCATTTCTTTAATTAAAATATTTTTAATGCCAAAGGCTTTTGAATTTAAATTTACCTTTTGATTTCTTAATTTTACTGTCATGATTTTTTCTTTGAAATTGCGCATGTTATATTTATTAGAAAACCTTATTACCCCATTTTAAACCTTTGAATTTGCGGCGACTCACTTCTACAACAACGTTAGAAGTTAAAACGCCTTACTTAACCATCCAGAAAATATGTCTTTTCAGCCTGGTAGGTAAGAGCATGCAAAAAGCGACCAGTCAACTTTCCTTCGGACCCACTGGATCAAGGTTCGAAATAACGCTGCCGCTGAAATTCACCAATCAACTCTCACTCCCCCCATCGGGGTCGGAAAAACCACCGGTAGCCGAAATAGTGACTCAGGACTTGAACACTAGCTGGCAGCACAGCCTATAACTACTGACTGCATGTGCCCCCGACTCAAAAAACGCTTGCCTCTGTACGTCTAACTAAGACAAAGGTTCTCAAAATCACGAGTAGTGATATTCCGGCTCTGGCGCACGTGTCGACGAGACCCTCCACTCTACACGAGACAGTCGATGATTCAAATGGAAGACTGTCCCAAGCAAAAACTCAATTCAACAGGGAGGGAATGTATATCAATTGCAGTAATGGTTAAAAAAAATCAAAAAGCAACTTCTGTACAAACCAATGTATCTCTTCGTATCATCACATTGATACTGGAGGTGGAGTATGCTGCGACTCTCTTCTACAAAAAGGTTAGAAGTTAAAACGCCTTACTAAACCAGCCAGAAAATATGTCTTTTCAGCCTGGTTAATAGGAGCGCATTCATCGGACCCACTGCTCCAGGGTTCGAAACAACACTGCGGCACTCATGGTCATCAATCAACTCTCTCCCCCTCCACGGGGTCGGAAAACCAACGGCAACCGAAAATTTATAAAGCTGCGGTAACCCTTTTTTCTTCTTCTATGATATGAAAATATTCGGCTTTCTTCAATGCTCTTTTTCTATGCTGATATGTGCTGTGTTAGGCATGCAACCTCGCGCGAGTATTTTCATTATGACTTGGAAAATATCAATTTGTAAAATGCTGCAAATTCATTGAATAAACATTAAAATTAATTACCATTAACTATTAAATTTTTCTTTAAGTCATCCTAATAATAATATTGCATAGCTGTTACATAAGTTCTGAAATTTAATTATTGTGCAGAATTCTATTTTGTAACTTCATGAATCGTAATTAAGTTTTAAAATTTAAAAGTTGGGTTTTATTTTATATTTATAAGAATTAGGTTAATTTTCATTATGCAGTTATAATTATTTCAGTTAGGATTTTTAGTTTTAAATAATATTTTGAAATATTTTTCATTAAATAAAATTTTGTAGTTTTAATTTTATTTTTTCTTATATGTAATACTTTTATTGATATAAATGCGAGGAAGTAAGGATATAAGTATGACTGAAAAATATCCTTAATCTAAAAAAAAAAAAAAAAATTAAACAAAATAAACTTGAATAAATTCCATTTAATTCAAATAATACTATGAATGTGAGCTCATGGTTAAACTATTTTAATGATAAATGTGAAGAACCTTTTTTGAATAACCCATGAAAATTTACAAATATCTCTACTTATAAAACAATGCTTTAACTGAAAAAAAATAATAATTCAATAGAAAAAAAAACTGCTCACAACTTCCACTAAAAATAGGAAACAAGCAAGCAATTGAGATTCTTCCCAAAATGACACTATTAGAATTAACAATGTCTTACCCGTTAAATTATGAAAGTTACATTTTATAAATCCTCCTAATAATCCAATAGAATAGCTGATAACCACTGCCAAATTTCAGAAAATTGAACACTAGGAAAATACTATATTTGAAATTCCTTTCAATACTGGACGCCAGTTATTAAATGCTCCTATCATGAGTATCCAAAATTGGCAACCTAAAACCTTTAAGCCAAATAACTTGACATAAGTCCCTTTTTTGAAACAAGCTCTAAAACCTTTTATGAGACAATTTTTTTGAAATAAATTGCTACACCTAATTCTTGTAGATTTTATGATTACCAAGGAATTAAAATGTCTATCCCAGGACGCAAACTCTCAGGTTTAGGCTCCATCTAGCTCCAATACTTCTCTACCTAATGTTGCCACTCGAAAGGAGGAAACCATGATTGACAACTACTGAAAGTATCCGGATACTGTGAAGATAAATCCTCACTAGGCTTCTTGATGTCGGCAGGACAATTTCTACTATACCACATCATTTTATGGTAAAACATCACATAAAAATATATAATGGCCTTTGCATTAATTGTACAGAAAAGTTGGAGTACAATTAAACAAAACAGAATAAAATAATCGAAAACTGAGAATAATTTTATTGCTCCCTCTTTTATTTTAGGACATTTCTTAGGATATTATTCCTGGATTGGTTTCCAGAAATTAATAGTTGAGCCTCGGATTTGATTTGGGAGAAAATTCACAAAATCGTGTCATTTTTTTTGCAGAAACGAAGTGTTATGTAGGCAAATTTTGCAATATTCGACTGTCAACACTTATAAAAAGGCTCTTTCAAATATTCCTTTCTGATATATAGCACTTAAAGGTAGTGTGTCTGGCCATTCCTGTTTTAAACTATACCTTTCTTTTTTTTTTTTTTTTTTGTTTTAAGATTGTCAGAAAAGGCAAAATTTAAGCTTACTTTTTACTGCAGACAACAAATAAGAAAAATGTAAGAAATACACACAAAAATATCCCTTATATATAAATTGTGGAAATAGTATAAATTATCTTTATTCCTTTATTTTTGAGGTTCAAAAGCTTATAACTAAGAATATCATGGGAGATAGATGCGAGTTAAAAAAAAATAATTCAAAATTATGATTAAATTTTTTCTGAAGACAAATATGATGTAGATTAACTCAAAGTTGAACTCTTACAATTATGAACAAATCTAACTTACCAGGTAATCTGAAACCTTATTGTATCTATAATGAAGAAAAAGGAATTATGAATCGTGTTCAGAAATTATTACATGATGGATTAATAAGAGAAAACAATTGTCCTTATTCGACTCCTTTAAATTTAAATTCTAATCCATTTAATTTTTATTACAATCTTCTTTTCTGTTAAATTAAAATGAAATTATATTAAAAATCTTGTTTTGCTTTTATATAATCCTGATACAACATGCTGTGTTTTTGTTGATGCATCACAAAAAAAGTATCGGACCCTTAAACGTTATATATCCATGCTTATCATTCTTTGACTTTAAGAAACTTTGTAAAAAAAGTCTGCATTAACAAACTAAATTGCCTTGCAATAGTAGATGCTTTAGATAAAATATGCTACAACCTTCCCGGTCAAAGAGTTGTCATTAATTCTGATCATGCTGCTCTTGGTTAACTCAAAAGTGTTAGAAACATAAGAGGTATATTATTTGGCACGTTACTCTTGAATAAGTGTGAAATTAATATTTAAAGAGCTTTACTAATATTGAAAGAGACATGTTATCCAGGCCCCTGGTCTCTCATCACCTACAGCATTTTGTTCATTTGTTTGACATTAAAGAAATCATATCCAAGAAAAGAATGATAATTTATATGGACCTAAATACCTTGTAGTCGAAGTTGTTATAGTTATTAAAAATGTATAAAATAAATGTACAACTTTCATTAAGGATGAAATTAATAATCACATTCAAGAACAATTTTGGGCTCCCTGGTGTTCAAAAAATGTTAAATTTAATTACTGTCCGATCTATTGTCCTAATAATACATCTTATATTACTGAATTTGTGTTAAACATTGTATAGTATACCGAATTAATAAGAAAAGAAAACAAAAAGGATATGGCTGGCTGCAACAAGTTCCTTCTACAAGTAAGCCATTTGAATGAATGTCGGTTGAAATTGTTGGAGGTTTTAAATACTATAATTCATCAAAAAAATATTGCATATTATAAATGATCCTACAATAAGACGTATGGTCTTTCGCATCAAAAATTGAAAGTATTGAAATTTAGTAAATATCTCTAAGCAAGTAATCCTTAATAAAATTCCTGAATAATAATTAACTGATAGAAATACCTCAGTTATTTCTTCTAAACAAAAAAGATCTTCGAAGCTTGACGAAGCATGGATATTAGGTTCACAAAGAGAAAAAAAATCATTAAAAAAATAAAATTAGATATGAAAATCGGTTTGCTGAGAAAAGGATAAATCCATGTTATGTTGTCGTGGAGGAAGAATTTCACTATCCTAATGCAAGAAAATTGAGTCCTTCTTTTTCTGCACTCATGAAACAATTAAACAATGTTTTGAAGTCATTTATGAAATTAATAAGCCAAATTATTTGGCAAAGAAATCCTAAATTGTACGT
Source organism: Nephila pilipes (assembly GCA_019974015.1). Lineage (NCBI taxonomy): Eukaryota > Metazoa > Arthropoda > Arachnida > Araneae > Nephilidae > Nephila > Nephila pilipes. Next base: position 40,870 of record BMAW01011659.1, read on the forward strand.
ATTTCTATATTCAAATGTTTCCATTCTCCTGATAAGTTTGAATTAATTTATGAAAAAAATTAAGACCAGCAACAATAAATAAAATAAATTTTTTCAACACCAACCATTCTAATTTTTACCTCTTTTTAAGAATCTAACCGTTTAAAATTATTATCCATGGATGGCTGATTCTTACAGAATGTTCTTGAATTTCTCCGAAGTGAAAAACGAATATGAGTTGAAATAAAGTATCATCATGCTTTATTTTACACTACAGTGATTTGCCTTATGCAGTTTCTCGCTTAGAGTCCCTGTGTTTTAATTTGTCCAGATATGTAGCCTAATCCATGTTCCATGAACAACTGTCTTCGAGAAGAAACAATGTAATTTGTCACCGAAGTCAAACTAATCATGCTCCTGATCCAAAATAAATTGTAATATCAACTTTACTTTTATTTGATGTTTTGAATTATTTCAATTTTTTGTGACTATCAACTTTTTAGGATCACATGCACCACTTAATGATGCTTTATTCATTCATTCATTATTTTCAATGAGAGTAAAGCTGAATCCTGACCACAAACTGAACATCCTTTCCCCTCTAACCACGAAAGTAAAAAAAAATTGGTATGAATTTCCGTCAAATGTTAAATTATATATTTATCACTAGTTTTAAATGAAACGAGACGTCAAAGACGTCGGTTGCACGCAGGAGGAGAGACAAGTAGAATACTTCCCTCTTTTGAATTGTTCATGTCTAAAAAGGAATATTTATTATCTTGTGGAGTCGTTTTCAAACTTCCTGATAGTAGTCTAAACCCAAATATAAGAAAACGGAATACAATGAAAAGTAATAGAAAAAATTAAAAACATCGAAGAAATTTTTACTTTGAAATCGAGGAAAATAGTGAAAAAATAAAGATAAAGAAAGTATGTACTATTTCTTTTGTAAGTTCGTTATATTTATTTCTGTTCCAACTGATCAGTACCGTAAAAGCACTCCGCCCCTTTAGTAACGCCCATTTCCCCCTTGCAGTAGAGAGAGCTTCCATCGATCTTCATTTTGAAAACGTTTGGGCGGATCTTTTAAGATTAATCTTTTAGTTATTTTCTAATAAATCTAAAATCTCGACTTGGGCAAAATGTTTCTTTTACATTTATTTTGTTTTCATATTAAAATACACACATGTAATATTTTAATGAGTTTCTAAACGTATTGATGAACATTATGGTGCAAAGATTTTCAACTATTAATTCCTATTTCATCAGTATTCCTACATTTATATTTATCCTCGAAAAGTTCACGTGTCAATTTTGAAGCAGATATCTTCAAACTGAAGATATATTATTATTTCACTTTTAACTTTCCTTCATCATTTTGGAAATTTCGTTAAATCTGAAAACAGTAATCACGAGTCCAAGAAGGTAATGCTGTTAAATGTAGTCTGAGAATTTCAAAATCGTTCAATTTTATAACGAATGTATAGTATTGATGAACAAAATAAGTGAATAATATATGATAATAATGAGTCGTAAAAATGTATAGTTTTTAAAACTGATATGCTACATTCAAATTACGTTGTTTAAAATACTTTTTACCTACGCAGCTTTTCACCTAGTTTATTACTTATCTTATTACTTTCCTATTTTGTTTTCTATATTTCCTATTTTGTTTTATTATTGTATATATATTCTTAGATTCATTTAAAATGATTGTTAAAATTTTATGGTCATACTATGCAAAAATACATTTCGCTTAGAATCCGAAATGATATCTGAATCGTACAAAAAATTTATCATTTAATTCAATGCTCAAAAAGGGCAAAACTTTGACATATATACATATTGATGCGTAAGCAAAATATAATTCAGTTACTTTGCCTATGATAAAAAAAATATGTATATTGCTCGAAAAATAATATTTTTTAAGTCAAATCTGCACTATTATTTTTTTCCCTTTTGCCATGTTAATATTTAATTTTTATTTTCATCTCGTATTCTTCTTTTGTCGGAAGCGATCAAGAATGTTTTTCATAAATGCATGAAATTATGGGAAAAAGTGAAGCCCGTTTAAGGAGAGAAAAAAAAAAAAAAAAAAAAGATAAAAAATAATAAATAAAATGAAATAAAGATAAATAAATAAAGTTCTACGCAAAGTTTTGCAAATTAGAATTAGCCATCTAAGGGGAGTGTTTTTTATGTAATTATTATCAAAAAACTCATTTGTTAAAGTAAACAAAAAAATATTGAGAAATGGACAATAGTAAACTTTTTCAAAATTGAAATCAAAGGAAACGTTAAAATATTAAATTGAATATATTTAAGCTAAATGATATTCAAAGAGAAGCAAACAATAAATTATTAGATTGAATATTTTATCAGCTAAATGTAATTAAAATTAAAACAAGCGATAAATTATTAAACTGAATACATTTCAGCTAAATATAATTAAAATTGAAGCAAACGATAAAAAATTTAAAAGGTGATCTAGTACGCCAAACGCCCAACCTAAAACAATAGCCCCTTAGATGGCTAGAAAAAAGTAAAAAAAAAAATAAATAAATGAAATAAAATAAAAAAAATAAAATAAATCCATGATCACAGGCAACATTGTGAGGAAAACACTTCTTGTCGAACATGCCCTCACGGGCTTATCTTTGGGCACTTTGAATTCCCATACCTTAGGATCCCATTAGTGTGGTGTGGAAGTTAGGAAAAGCAAGGGCCAGCTCAGGTGTCGTTCTCGCCACTTGACCGAAGCTCAGAATTATGGGGTCTGCCGACCATAGCCCTCATGTTACTTCTAGTGTGACATTTATAATACCTTTTTTAGGTAGGTGAGAGAATCATGACCCCAAGGTACCCTATTAGTCTTTTTCTTTCCCATGGGATTTACTCTCTCTGGTAAAGATGGCTGTCTAATCCCCAGGATACCCTAGAGATCATTCTCTTTTTTCGACCTTTCTTGTCAATCAATTTTCCTCCCCTCCCCCTTCGCCACTGCAATATAGGGTTTTAAATGATAATTTTATTTTGTTTATTTTCGTTGTTTGATTACGCGGAACGGTAATTAACTTATAGCTGAAAAAATACCGAGAGAGTAAAATCAGGTGGGATTTTGCTTTCGAGAGGAGAGAGTAGGACTGTATATGTGAAGACAGGACTTTGTGATTGGTAGGTTCCCATTGCCATTAAAAACCGTATCGAATGGTAGCCACTGCAATTTAAGGCTAAACTTTTAACGCAATGGCGTTCGCAAGTGTTGTGTTACCGAGTCCCAATGTAATGGATTATTTGTTATACATTTTGCTATCAGTTAATTCATCAGTTTTCTAATACGATTCTACTATAATGTTTGCGCTGCATGAAAAATGATTTCCCAAATTAAGAAAAAATATCATTTCTTATTCTTTTAGAAAAAAAAAAATTTCTTTAAGTTATTGACTGATTGTAGTGAATTCATAAAAAAAAATATTTTTAGAAAATCTCAGCACTGCAATGCCTTATCTCAAATATAGCTCACATTCAATATCTCTCAAAACTGAGATAAAGTTCAATATATGACATGTAGAATATCGTATCGCTATTGGATAAGACTTTCTCTATAAAGAAATCAGAACTCACCAATATTGGATAAGACTACACTTGTTTCCACCCACTCGTACAGATGGCGACTCCCTGTTATGACGTCAAGAGAAGAAAGTCCACTGAAGAACTTATTCAGTCTCCTCATTATGAAATAGGAGGCAGCGAATCTGATTGGCTTCTATCGATAACAGTTACCCACATCTATATTGTGTCCTTCTATCACTATATGTTTTAGAATTACTTTCAATTAAATATCAGAAAATCTATCTCATACTTCACCTTTTTTTAAGAGTCGAATCCTATTTAAACCTAAGCCTTAGCGACTCAAAACGAAATGGTACCAAATAGTGCTAAAAGAAAGGACGTCATAAAATAAGTTCCAATAAAATACCTTTATCATTGACAGTTCAGCACAGTTATCGCCTTGCTTTTTCTTTTGTTGCTTAGACGCCGGCAGAAATACGAAATGACCTTCTTAAATTTTTCCTTCATTTTTAAAGTAGCTAGTCTTGAAATTTCTGAGTAACAATTGTAAACAATCTTATTAAAAAATTAGAATGGGAGGGGAAGTTCAATTCTGAGCCTAGTTACAGCAACCATTGTTGTCAAAAGCAGAAAAGATCAAATAATGAGAAAAATATTTTGTATCAAACATTCAGGATTTGAAACGAAGACATATTTAACGTGCATCAGGCCCATCATAAAAATTAATGATCTTTCATTTATTCATTTATTATTTTTCCGAACAAAAATTCTAAAATGCTTTTTGAAACTTAACGAGCCTGTGACATTTTTATGTAAGGAGATGAAGCCTCTCGTGAAATTGAAGTATTTTTGGTATAAACATGCACAAAATATTTTACATATTCGTTAAATCTCCTTTTCCCCAACGTTAAGCGAAAAAATTTAAATATGAAACGAATTTTTCATATTGACCTAGGGAGTGCCACAGTAGCAGAGTGGTTAAAACTATAAACTCACGTCTTGCATTGCCTCCGTGAAACTGCGGGTCGGAGTTTCACGTCAATCCTGATTAATTGATTCTTCATTAACGTTGTCAATAGAGCCAACACGATGGCTGATGACTAAGGACCCCCTACAATTTGAATTTCGATCAACTGTAGAGGACGACATCTCTGTTAGCACCCTTCCCCTTTTTAAACTTCCCCACCACGTCACTGGACGATGTGTTAAGTCTCGACGTGCATGATCTCCACAACATGACGGGTCCTTAATAATATCGGGACTCGATCTCACGAATTGACGAAAACGACGTAGATAAGGGGGTTTCGCTGCCTTGACCACTAAATTACTGCAGTCATGCACATGAAATCCTGCTGGGCCTTAAATTTTTAACGTAGGCGTAGTGTCATCACTCAGGTGTTGTCTTCAGCACGTGACCATGGTTTGAAATTACGAAACCCATTACCAGTAGCTCTCTTGATGCTTCTAAATGCGATGCTAATAAACAATCGATCAGTCATTTTGACCTTGAACCTGAAGCCTAAATTATATTAAATATGCACTAGCTCCAAACACGCACAACGATATTCGTTGGTTCGATGTGTGAAGTCCTTTCTCTCTTTCTTTTTTTTTTTTTTTTTTTTTTTTTTGGGGGGGGGGGTTAGTATTTAGAATAACATAATTATCAAAACGAATTATGGTGAGTGAGTGAAAGTATCGAGGCTTAAGGTACTAAACCAACTGTGGTTTGCTCCCTCCCAAACCATGCGTAATAATAACGCCGTAAGAAAAGTGGGGGGAAATGGTTGACAAGGAGAAGAATGATAATAGAGAAAGTTTTCTAAAGTATCCCGGGGACGCGTCACTCGTGTTTACTCAGAGCAGTATTATTTCCGTGGGAAAGAAAAAGACCAAAAAAGGTGATTACTTTATTTTCCTAAGGCACGCCTCTTAGAGGAAGGAATATAGTACAAATCGAAATATAGGATTGTTATCTCCTTACTTAAAAACCCGCCTCTAGAGGGCGTTCATTTTGTAAAGGGGAGAGTATTTGATGCCACACGATCCCCTCAGACGAGTCCTGACCGAATCTCCGAGCAGAGCTATTGTAAGCGAGCGAGATGACACTCGTGAATAAGAAGTGTAAATAAAATGTTGTAGTTAAACAACCTGATATGTTTTTGTCTTAGGACAACTGTGAACTGTAATCTAATGATTATTAACTAAGTTAACAAACAAAAAAAAAATATAAGTAAAGGAAGTGTGTGCGTATGAAGAAGAAGAAAAAATATATATAATAGGATATGTGTTCTTATTCGCCTATCTCCGATTGAGACGTTTTCGAAGATACCTGCTACTTAAATAAACGATTGATTGGATTTATTAAGATTAGTTTTTTTTCATTTTGGTCACACTAGAAGCAACACGAGGGTCATTGGCAATGGATCTCGCAATTTTGAACTTCGGTCAAGTGACGAGGAGGACACCTTGGCTTTAACTTCCATCTCCAAACTCCCGCACCCTATTTACGGGAGGAATTTGAACCTTGACAGATTTAATGTGCATCAGCTCTGGCTATATGACGGGTCTTCAGTGATCAAGCCTCGTACTCACGTCTCGACGAAAACTGTCGGCCGCAAGTCCGTGATCATGACCACTAGGGTCCCGTCTGCACTTAAATTAATGACAGAAACAGAATAGGACAAATGACACTAGGTGATTGCATTGCATTAAAATATCAGGAAAATTTAATTACAAAAATGAGCTTTATATTTATGTATGCGCATGTTTATATATTATGTAACATATATTAAGCAAATTAAGGTAACATCAACTTGAAATTCAAGCAAAATTTATTATTTTTTTTATCATGTGTTTCATTTTCTTTACTCATTACATGGTAAAGCGTCATCGATATACGCCGTTTCAGGGGACTGTGTTAGCCTAGTAGTCCTGGTCGCGGATTTCAGGCCGAATTTGTTTTCTTCGAGTCGTGTATTCGAGCCCTGAAGCCACTAAAAATCTGATCGAGGTTCCAAGTCATCCGTTGGCGAGGCATGGGAGTTTTTTTTTGTCGGGGTGTCACTCTCGTCACTTGATCGAAGCTTAGAATTACGAGGTCCATCACCAATAGCCCTCGTCTAGTTTCTCAAGCGTGATGTTAATAAACAATCACAATAACATCACACAACGCAGTTTCATATAGCGCTTTGTCGTCCAGGATTGCACCTTAAGCGCTTAATCAGTTCTTACTGCATATTTTTATTATACATTTCATATGCAACGCAATTTTTAGACGACCAGAAACCACATGTGTCTGAAACCTCATTTTTGTTTCCCGACTCTCCAATCAAAAAGGCATAATAAAAGGGTTTATTTCTCCAATGCGAGCAATAAATATGTCACACCTGTGGTTAGCTGCAATGGTGCATTCTTTGAACACGTGACCCTGCTACACAGATGTGGAAGGGAAGATCCGCTTTTGTGAGGAGGAATTGTGAACTATGCGTTGGAATGACACGTGTATAAAGGACTCATCCGTTGGGCGTTCGACATGTGGCACCAGTATGGTCGTGAGTCGAACTGGACATTGTCCGAAAAGAACGAATGGTGAGGTGCTGTGCAAGTCAATGGCGTCCAATCAGAAATGGAAATGAACCGAAAGAGGTGTGAGACAGCTTTACCCTGAATTCTTAAAAGCGACGGAGTGAAAAGGAGGAGAGGGAGAGGAGATCATGTGACCAGTGAGGAGGCGATCATTCTAGAAGAGAGAGAGAAAGAGGCAAAAACTGAACTTTATTTTCGATGTACATGCTATTTGGGTGGACTCTTACTGTTCTATTACTCTTATTGTCTAATCGACTGGACTCTTATTGTGCTTTTTTTTGTTCTGGATCGTGATATTTAAAAAAATAACTATTTGCTAATAGTAATAAGGCAAAAGCATCTTGTAACTTGAGAAGACAATAGTAAATAAAAATAAATTCTTACTAAAGTTTTGTGATCCTTCACCCTTCCGAAACATTTTACTGAACATGGTATCACTACGTTATACATAAATAAAATAATTGGAATTCTTATTTTTGCTCAATATCATATAATAACATCTGAAATGAACGTATAATTGGGAAGCGTACTAACCATTAGTATTTGACAAAATATTAGATAAGAGGAGAATATGATCTATACTACAGAAATGTGCGTTCCAGTGCCAGTGTTAAAAAATTAAGAAGAATATCTTCTTACTTCTTTTACAAAAAAGAAAGGCATAATTTGGTTAATAGTAAAGAAATAAAAAAAAGTATAAAAGTTATATGCAAAGTTTTGCAAAGAACAGATTTAAAATAAACGATGAAGTATCGAGAAATGAACAGTAGTAAACTTTTCCGATAATAAATTAAAGGGAAACGATAAATTACTAAATTGAATATATTGAAGCTAAATGTAGTTAAAATTAAAGCAAACGATAAATCACTAATTTAAATTTTATATCAGCTACATGCAATTAAAATTAAAAGAAAAGAAAAATTATTAAATTGAATATTATGTCAGTTACATGTAATTAAAATTAAAGCAAATGACAAAATTTTAAACTGAATTATTTTGAACTAAATGTAATTAAAATTGAAGCAAACGATTAAAAATTGAAAAGTGATCTCGTAGGCCAAAAGTGATCCAACTAAAACAATAGCCCCTTGGGTGACTAATAAGCTACATGCCATTAAAATTACATATAATTGAAAATAATATAATTAAAATTAAAGCAATCGATAAATTGTTAAATTGAATATATTTTAAGCTAAAGATAGATAAATTTAAAGGAAACGCTTAATTATTAAGCTGAATATATTTTAAGCTAAATGTACTTAAAAAGAATGGAAACGGCAAGTTTTTAGATTGAATATAAAATAATATAGAAAAATGTAATATTAAACTTATGGATAGAACCATAAAATTAAGATATTTGAATAATATTCTAGTTAATAGTTAAAATTACCAAGTATTTATATTTAGCACTGGAGCCAAATCCATTAAGTATAATGTAAAGGAATATAGAAAAATTCAATATTAAGTCTATGGATAGAACCGTAAAATCAGGAAACAGAATATGGTTATAAGAAAAATCTAATTTACATATTAAAAAGGTATATTAATAATAATATAATAATAATATAAAAGGTATAGTAATAATAATATAATAATAATATAAAAGGTATA
>BMAW01011659.1:55382-78383 GCA_019974015.1 Nephila pilipes
TTTTTTTTTTTTTTTTTTTTTTTTTTTTTTTTTTTTTTTTGGTGTAGCATATGAAAAGCCAAGTTGTAAAGGTTAACTAGCATGAAATGAAAAAGAAAAAAAAAAAAAAAAAAAGAAGAAAAAAAAATACTACTCAACAGGAATATATTGTTTGTTTTAAATCTGTAATTGTCTTCAATTTTTTTAATTGCTCTTTATGTGATTTTAGAAACAAAACTTTAGACGTACTACTCAAATGTTTGGTACAGCTTAACTAGATTTGGCTCTTGCGTTATAAACACACCGTCACTCACTCCACAAAAAAACAGTGTAAATTCATACAATTTTCACTGTGTTCAGTTAGAACAACAGAAATATTTTTTTTAACAACGTAGGGATAATTTTTATTGGATATTAATTATATATTAAGAGCGATAATTATTATAACCTTCTTCCTTCGTGAGTACCCCTAGGACCTTATTTTCCTTTGGAAGTAAGGGCATCAAAAGACCCTAAAGAACGAAAATTATTTTTCTTTCCCATAGTTTTCCACTGCCTTTGGTAAACTTGGGTTAACTAGGGAAACTTGGGTTGGGTGCCTTTGGTAAACTTCCCAGGGATACCTTTGCGATCCTTTACTATTTTCGATCCTTCTTCTTTTCAACCAATTTTTTTTTAAAACTTTTTTCGAATTCATTGACGTCCAGAACACAGTTCACCTCGGTCACCGCATCATATCCGCATTTGTCTCTTGCGCCTATAAACTCGACTGTCACTGTCACCAATAGCTCTCGTGTTACTTCTTTTAGATGCAATATTAATACACAATCAATCAAACAAAAAAAAATACACTCAAAATTCCTCCGGTATCTTAAATTTCTCTAAATTTACGAATTGCTGAACATATCCATTAACCCATCCATCCTTCTTCCATCTATCATCTATTCTCTCTCTCATTCGTTATTTTAATGAGAGAGAGAGAAAAGGAATATATATATATATATATATATATATATATATATATACATTTTTAAAATTGATAAGACAAAAGACGTAGCTCCGCCGTCTCGATTTCAAAAGAAGAGAGAGAAATTTATCTTGCATTCGATTTTATAGATAGGAATATCTTCAGATCACATGGTAAATCACGTTGTAAAAAAATGAAGAGATTCTGAGAGATTTTCATGACATCTATCAGTCCAGTTGGAATTATTTCCTACCTGTTTATGACTATGTGAAAGTTGATTCAGCATACTTTATGAGTGAGTGACCGAATAAATAAAAGAATAATTTGGAATCGTATCAGCAAATAAAGATAGACTCTTTACAATGGGTTATAGAATAGAAAAAAATTAGAAAACTAAATCGTTTTTATGTGAGATAACTACACACACACACTGTTGACCATTAAAACTGCAATACCTTGAAGGAAAGCAAATACAAGAAATATATTTATTTGTAATTAAGCAGTCTGGCATGAAGACAAAATGATTAAACTTGCAAGCAGTTTGAGGTTTTACAGAGGTGAAAAAAATTGCAGAAACTAATGCCATTCCGGACAACTAGGAAGGCCCGTACCTGGTTAGGCATGGAGTCGAAGTGGGCTTGGATGACAGAAATAGGAAACTCAATTCATGCTGCTTCATGTTTATGTCACACTTCATCAACTATATTAGCTGAAGAGGGGAGGCTGGTCAATCTCTCAGCAACCAATGACCAGTTGTTTTCAATGTGTGACAGATCTAGAGACCTTGCAGGCCAGGGCAATAATAGAATACTCTGTGTATCTAGTAAGGTCAGAACACGACGTGCAACGTGTGGTCTTCCATTATCTTGCAAGAAGATGGCGTTTGGCAGGTCTCGAACATATTGCACAACCACTGGACATATTATGGCGTCACGTTACTTCTACCTGACTCTTGTGCCATAATATTATCAAATACAGTAAATTCTAAAAGTCAATAACCTATGCAAAGGTACTCAAGTCAGTCCAAACTCAACTATTTATTTATCAATCACTGTAACATTATAATTAATGAGTTTTAGCTCTCTCTGGGCCTTGAGACTAACCCACCAATTCAAATATTATTGAAATAATACGCTCTTAGCAAAACTCTTCCAGTTGAGGCTGCTTTGATTCGTCAAATCCTCCGCGACAATTACCCCCAGTACTCTTGAAATAACCGGTCTCTTGTTAGAAGTATACTCAGAGTTAACCACACTCTTCCTCCATCCTCTAAATTTCCTTTTACTTATATACCACCATATCTGAACCACTTTAATTTATTTCCACCTGCATCTGATTAACATAATCACGTTTCATTTTGGTTGGAAAGAAATTGTTATTCCCTGCAATCAATCTCAATAAAGCCACCAAGATTAGTGAAGAGAAAATCGCGAATAGCCGAACGTCACAGTATGATGTCTGAAATGTACATATCAGCGTTCAAATTACCGTCAATCCTAATTAGAGATGCGAGTGCCTTGTACCAAATGGCTGCCCACGCCATCGCACCAGATGCAGGGCCACTATACCGGTAGCGAATGCAAGCAGGCAACGAGCGGTCTCCTTGGAACCTCCAGATACGTATATGGCCATCAGAATACTACAAACAGATCCTGGAATTGTCTGAAATTATGACACTGGGCTACTCTTGTATCCAGCTTTTTTGTTCTGAGCACCAGAGTCGCTACCTCCAAGTATGCTGCATTGTCAAGGGAAGTCAAAGTAATGATCGTCATGCTGACAGTCTACGCTGTCGCAAACGTCGTTGAACCGTTCAATAAAATATTGAGCATGCTGTAAACAGGCCCATCTTCGTGAAACCAAATGAATTAACATTAGTAGTTGTAAAAATATGAAATTGTGTAAGCAAGACCAATTAATATACAGAATAAATTTTATTTAGATATCTCACTTATTTCTTATGAATAATTAAAACTTCACGATACCACTTCACATTTCCTAGCATATAGATTTGATATATATTTGAAATTTTAATTGCGCGTTTTGCCATCTCTGAGCTATATTACCAATACGAAATGTATTGTTGTAGCTCTATATCTAAGCCAAAGATAGGAAACCTCTTGTATTTATTAAAATTTATTAGCAATGAGAACGAACGTCGTTATAGAAAAGAAAATTTAAATAAAGGGAAGAATAAATAAATAATTAAAACAAATGATTTGTCACTTCATATTATTACAAAAGAAGATCAGGATATTGCAAAAGTGAAAGTGGTTTTTAATTATAATTAAAATTCTTCCTTAAAGCGATTGCCTGAATAAAGAATGAATTTCAAAATTACGTATTTTAGAACTACTTGAGGGGTGGGGAGTACTGTTGTTTTTATTGCTGTCAGCGAGAAAAATTTTTTTACAGATTTCTCGGTCATCTACTTTTAGCGGAGAAAATGGATCCAGAAAAGAATTTGAAAATTCGAGTTCTTAGAAGGGCACATGTTCTTTCTGAGGCTCAGAACTTAAATTCCTTTCTCAAAATTGCTATTGTAAAATATCGTATGAAGCATTTTGGAACGCAATATTTCCGAAATTTTAGCTTTATTTCTAACCCATGAGGACTGAGCTTACCAACAAAGGCTTAAAGCTTTGAAAGTCATTCACCCGATATGACAACTACCGCAATTCTCTGACCAGAGCAAATTTAAAAGGACAGCATTACAAAAATATACAAATCAAGAAATATATGTTGTAATAAGTAATATAAGTGAGCCCAAACATTGGTTTTTTGCTAGTATTTCTACAAAATAACAGACAAAAGGGACAACTAAGAGGAATCTGTATGGGCAAAAGGATAAGAGTCATGTGTTCAAGTCCACACAGAAAACTTTACAAAACTCAAGATCGGATGTCAGAAATAGAATTAAAAAACACTGATGCAACCTGAATTTAAATGTAGTTTTACAAAAAATATTCCAAAACGGATTAAAACTTGTAAAAGTATAAGCTTCTGGACAAATATTGCACATCGTTCACAACGCTGAGTCTTTTAAAAAAAAATGCAAAAATTCAAACATACTTTATCAAATAAAAGAGAAAAACACATATACAACTCATATGAAATGTATGTAAAAAACATATATTTATAAACAAAACACGTATATAAATAGAGCTATCAACTTATTCAATTTTCATTCATGTTTGGGTGGATTTATAAAAGAATATCTTACCTGTATATCAGAAAGTTTTGGAACTTTAAAAAAAGGCAATGCACGCCTTAAAGAAAAGTAGTCGTACCGAAAATAAGAAACAAATGACCAAGAGTTGCAAAATAAAACCAATTGTGCAGAAAAAATAGATCAATCACGGCTGTAGAATCAAAAACGCCATGCGACTGAAGAATTAAAGAACATCTTCGATACAAATAATAATACATACTCTTCATCCGTTACTAAATTTTTTCAATGTTGAATCAATTCATTTTAATCTTCTTAATTTTTTACAATTTATTTCTTTTTCCAATTATTATTATTATTTTGAAATTTTCATTCTTCTAGATTTTATGACTTTTCTAAATAGATTAATCTAAATTTGATCTTGATCTAGAAAGAGAAATCCTTTCCAGATTGTCTTCGGTTTTGATTTATATTTTAACACATATTCATCACTGTTTGGCTTAGTGTTTCCGACTAAGAATCTTTCAGGAACAAAACTCAGCCATCCAACCAACAAAATAAACACAGATGCAGTGTTGCTTTATCTTAAGCCCCGAACATAAATACAATGGAAGTAATACCTAGTACTAAACATAATGAAAGTAATATATAAAAAGAACTATTTGAATCGATCGATATTGAATAGATATGCCATCCAAATGGATATTTTATACCATTTCATGTTTTGAATTCATACTTTAGATAAGAGTGTTGATATTTTTTTTCAACTGTGCGGTTGCCACAACAGAATACAATTATTCAAAGCTTTAAATTATACTAGAAATTTAAAGCGGCTCTGAAAGACAAAGAACTTTAGAACTGCTGTATTATTTTCATTTAACGAATTATAGTGATTAATGCAATAGACTTCCTTTATGCACAACAAACGAGGTAATGTCTCCATAGCAATATTGATTATTATAATTCTTGCACAATTAACAGGAACCTTTTTTTTTTTCCTTTTCGACATTTGTTAAATTTTATTATATATCAATTGGTTTAAGTATTGTTAAACGTCCTCATGTTACATCATTAAAAAAGGGTACTAAAAATTTGTCAACTGAGGAAAAAACTCAAAGAAAACATTGTTTCCTGATGAAATGGCATATAATAGCAAAAGTTAAAACATATAAAAAGTATGCTATAAACTCCATATGTCCCTCAAAAAGAAGATACAAGGGGAAAGAAAACAATATGATAAACTTGTTTTGCTGAAGAAAGATTTAAAATCTTCCCCCCCCCTTCCGGAATGTGGGCGTGTGGGAACAAGATATATCCTAATTCCAAAAAACATTGACTCCAAGAAAAAGAAGTAAATTAAATGTGAAATATTTTGAATGCTAAGAAAACGAATGAGTTTTTGAATAAAAGAAAATTATGGAACTCCCATATATATCAAAAATAGTTAATTATTATGTATCAAGATATATTTATAGTACAAATTAATCTAGTTGAAGTATTTAGAACCAATTTAAATGTGTTTTTCTTAAAAAAGGAACAGTTCCTTTACTCGGTCATTTTATGCAATTTATAATAAAACTTCAAAAATATTAATATGTATAAGCAAGTAAATCTAATAGAAAAAACTTTTCTGCCAATATTGATCTTTTTTCATATCACTGGACTGAAATCGTTGCCAATTCATAGATTTTTCAAGAGAAACCGTTTCTGTAGATTGGTTTGGAAATCTCCACAATATTTGTTCTGGTTTTTGCAGTGTTTTGTTGTAGTAACTCAATTTGCAAATACTATACTAATATCGGAAAAGAAAGTTGCAGTGGTAAGTTTTATTTTTGTTCTATTTCCAGTTGTTGTTTACTTGCAAACGCGTAGATCTCGTAAGCAAATCCGTGTCCTTTTGTTGAAGCTTTGGAAATGCACACAAATGTTGCAATGTGTGAATCATGGACGAAAATTCCAGATGTCAATTTTTGTTTACTGTATTTCCATGATTTTACTGAATATAATTTATATGATAACGTATATATATTCAAATGAATATGCAACTTACCGAAACTCATTTGAAAATTCTTACTACACTTTTAAGGAATTGAAGCAATATTTTACGCTTATTTATGAAATTGGCGCGAATGCAATCGCATTGGTTTCAGCTCTAGTGTTTATTCCTTTGACAGGATACTATGTATTTGTTTGTTATTATGTAAGACTTCTTTTAAATAGAGTCGAGAGTTGCTTAAAACATTCAAGGAAAGAATACTCTTACATGCCAATCATTCGTAGTTATGTAGAACTTATCAGCATCATGAAATCTCTGGATGATTATTTAAGTTTCTCAGCATTCGTCATTTTATTGAGTTCCATGTCTGGTTTATTTCATTTGAATTTCCATCTGTGGACTCTTTCTGAGGATGACTACTTACATACTTTGGTTGGAGAAATCTACTTATCTGTGTCATTTGCTGTGGTTATACTATCTGCATCGGCTGCCAACAATGCCTTTTTGGCAGCGAAAGAAGCTATTTGTTCGTTGCCCTGGAAAATACCTTACTACTACAAAGAGGTGAAAATAGTAATTTGGAGCGAATGCGCACGTGACGTTTCGCTGACTTTGTGGAAGACTTACAAAATCGAACGATCACTTATTTTCAGTGCGATCGGAACTCTAGTGACCTACGGTATTCTTTTGGGAAGTCTAGATAGATATTAATAAAAGAACAGCAAAAGTTGCTCATTTACTTTACTTTTTCCATCACCGACAAGTAAAATGTAATTGAAGTAAAAAGGTTATGCGTATTTTACCTTATTTTCAAGTACCTATTCATTCGGAAAAAAATCGAAACTATGTCACCAATTCTGTTAATATCTCTATAATAAGGAAATCGTATATCGAAAAAGTGTCGAATTATTTATTTGTTCTTTAGAATACTGTATATTTCTGTAATGAAACTCTTTTACATTTTTCTAAAAACAAATCTGAATTATTCATAAGAATATAAATACTTAATTTTGATATCTCTAGAAATTTGCTTTTACGAAATTGTTTTTTCTGTCTAAAACTAGAAATGCAAGTATTATTATAATTAATTAGTATTTTCCCTCTTGTCTTCAATTTTTAAAAGAGAGTGTTTGTTAAATATTTAATGTAGAATTATGATTTCTTTTGTTTATCATAAGTTGCATTTGATTCTAACACTTATAATGTATTAGTTTATTTAGACATACAAAATCAGGAAAATATAAAGTTTCATAAATTTGAGCTCCAATTTTATCCTTTAGTATACTGTTAATTTTCAATATGTTTTTTATTTATTGAAATCCAAGCACCCCGACCTTTTAACATTGTTTGAGGATGTTATTGCATATGCTTCAGCTATACGTATTATAATTTGCAATCTAACACAAATACCTTATGAAAAGGAAAAATTATTTAACAACAGTGGTAATTTAATGATATATATCGAGAGATATAATAATATATACCCCCTCATATAAAAACAATGATAATAAATTTATCTCAATGTTTGGACAGAAAAGAATTTTGTAAAATCTGAACGACGTCGAGTAACGTGTTTTTCAAAAAATTGACAAAAAAAAAAAATTCGACAGCAATGTAATGTTACCTTCTCATATTTTGTTCTAAAGAAAATTATTTGATTTTAGCTTCAAGTTCATAAATAGCAATTTCTTAAGATTCAGTCAGATTTGGATTACAGTTCTTTATGCATATTGTACCAGTTGCTTTTTTATAAATATAATATTTAGAACTTTACTTTTGACTTTTTGTACAGTTTTTTAAATATAATTCTATGACTAATTGTAAAATTTTTGATATAAGAATAAATTTTAATTAAATTAAATATTAATTGAGATGAGACCCAATCAAGAAAACCGAATATCCGGAAAAGTGGATAATTGACAAAAAAGATTATTTTTAGAGAAAAAAAATTATTACTTTAAATGACGACAAAAGTAATGTTGATTATGTTTTATATGCTTAAATACTGTATTGAAATATCACTGTTTAAGTTTATAAAAGTCAGTTATTTCACTGTATACTCCTTTTTGTGCTACCAAGTCTAGCATCCGCTTGAAGATGTATCGCCACAGACAGTCACTTAAAGCCTCCAATCAAGTCATTTTAGCATTGTAACAAGAAGTATGGTGATTAGTACAGTTTAGCAGGGTAACTTGTGCTTTACAAAACTAATGCCCGGATCTGTGCATCATGTGATAAAGAATTTGAGAAAGAAAGAAAATTCAACAGAAATCTATTTAATGTTCACATGAATTATTGAAGACAATTAAACTATAATCTCTGTAGAAAGGCATCAGTCAAGTATCGAGAAGGATCATCGGTAATAAATATGAAGACTTAACAGTAAGCAAATGATTTTAGGGACTGCAACTTTAAGATGATAATTCGGAGACGATAACTTTTGAGGAGTTACAAAAATGTAGCGATTTGAGATCGCATAATCCTCTTCCTTCGGAAGAACCCACTTGAAACCCGTGCATATCTTCGTTGGTTTCGAAACAACATCGTAATCGCGGGAAAATCAGGAATCTTGTAAATCTTCGAAAAGCTAATTAACTCGTCCTTATAACGTCAATATGAATGGCGAGTTGACATCAATTTGTTTCCTCGGGATTCTGATTTCATCCAGCAGAAATGAACTTCTCGGCATTTTCATCGAATTCAAGTTTGTTTCATAACGAGCAAGAAATCCTAACATAAGCGATGAAACCAACAAATTATCGAACATTTAGGCTTGAACAATTCACATTGACGTCAAAACAATTGCTCATCACAGAACGGCGGAAATCTAGCGTGACTATGTAAGGAACATCGAACTAATATTCGAAAAAAAAAAACTCGTAAACACAGCGTATTATCACATCCCAAATCTTTCAAACGGATCCGTACATCTTGATGTATCAAACTCGTAAATTCTCTGAAACCTTCATGCTTGAAAGCTGTGTTTGCTTGAAACTCCAAACACAGCTTTTTTTTGGAAATACCTGTCAATTCTCTAACATCTAACATAAACCAAAACACGCCACAATCTAACTGAAATCCATTATCGCGAATCACAATACACTATTTCACGTCTCAACCACATTGAAACTAATTGTCATAAAAATCGGATTGCCAAGTAAATATACGAATTTGAAATTCTTCCCACGATGCAAAATTGCACATCTTAAATACTGAAATTAAAAAATTAATAATCTGCAACAGGGAAATAGGTATCCCCTCAGGGTAGCGCCAGTAAAACCACAGACGGTTAAACTAATAGGTGACTGAATAATAGGGGGTTCTCGATCGCGTGGTTTTCAAAGTCCAAAAAGTTTCAAAGTTCAAGAATTAATGCTATGAAAGCACGTCCCATAAATATTTTTAACATTCCGGTCATCATGCAAGACACGTTTGTAACAGTGTTATGGGATACTGGGGCTGATAAATCGATTGTTTCGCTTGCATTTTATCATCGTTATTTTTATTTTGTCAAAAGGCTAGCGTCGAACCTCTCGGTGTTTACAGAACAAGGAGCATTATGTAAAAACCTAGGGTGGGTAACCTTATCAGTTTGCATAAGAAACTTTAAGGAAGATTGGCAGCTCCAAAATTAAAGATATTCTTGACATGCCAGCTCCGAAGAATGCATGCCAGGTTTCAAAATTTTTAGGGATGCGGGCGGGTAACAAAAATTCATTAAAAATTATTCTGAGCTGTGTGAACCACTATATGCGCTTAAACGCAAAAATGTCAAATTCAAATGAACTCTAGAGGTCGAAAAGGCCTTTGACACGTTAAAGTTTGCTTTGACTTCAACGCTAGTATTACAATTACCTGATCTGAATTCCCCTTTTGAATTGCACTCCGAGGCTCTCTCAGACGGAGTGGGTGCTGTGCTTAAACAGGGAGAAAGATCTATAGCATATGCATCAAGAACTTTAAATAAGGCGGAAAGAAATTATTCCATAACAGAAAAAGAATATTTATCAGTAGTTTGGGAGCTACAAAAATTTCGTTCACATTTTGAGTATTGTCCAACGAAAGTAATAACAGACCACTCAACGCTGACCATATTAACGAATGAGGAAAATCTTACAAGTAGAAGAATGCCTGCAGAAGTATTGGAAATAAATTAATCTTACTATTTGGACAACCGTGTTAAAAAAAAGACAGTACTGAGGAATCTGCAAGAAGTCTGGATGATTGTTCATAAACAAATAACAATTTCTTAAATTCGTGACATTCAGTGGAACATCTATTAGCTTACTTACTAATTGAGGCTTGACTCAATCTGCATAGTCTTATATCCGGCTAATTAGATAAATGACAAGAAAAAAATATTATTTCTTAGTGAAAAAATAATGAAATTTGTTAACAACATTCTACTTTAACTACTACCAAACCCTTGCTCTTTATATTTTGTACTTATATACTATATTAAAACATCTCTGCTTAAAAACTCACAGAATCTTACCTTTTTAGGCAAGTATAGAAATCATGCCCCCAGGTGAACTAGTGGTCTGTTCTTTCTTATAGAGTTTACTGTCTTTTGTAAACATGAGTGAAGTGACCACACTATTTTTCGCCCTTCCTTTTGACAACCCAAACAAACAAACAACAAAAACAAACATTTTCCCCAACTTTTTTCATAGGTCTGAAACACCTGTCTGTCCCCACCAAGGTTGCACCGTATTTGGCGTAAAATAGTTGCATCTGGCCTTGTGCCATTGAACTCAACTATCCTCATCATCATTTCCTGCACATATCAGACAAAGTCTCGCATCAGCTTGATGTTGAATAACTGTAGGTGGTCATACTAAGGCTGGATTCCAACTACTGAATCACTGTATCCAGGCACAAAACTTAGATAGACAATTTAGCAGAGTTACTCGACATTTGCTAATCTGATAACCAGAACAGCTGGATTCTCCTTTAGAGTTAAAGTTGATTAAGGTAAAAAAAAAAAAAAAAACCTTTAAAAACAATAGGTCTTTTATCTGCATGAAATAAAAACTTGTAGTCATAAGATTTTGTTAAAATTTTCTTCTGCTTTTAGATATGCTGATAATTCATCACAGATTTAAGTGATGAGAAATTTAACTCATGGGTGTTATGCTTTACCATAAGATTACGTATCGACCTTCTCGACGACTGATCTCTTACGTCCCGTAAAGATCATCTACCAAAGGTCACTAAGCACCATTTTTGATTCAAAGTACTTTAAAATACAATCAGCAAAAATATTCCATGCAGCAGATTTTTTTTCAGACCTGTGCAATTGGAGTTTCCGAACAAATGTATTTTTTTTTTCATTATTTTTGCTACGATTTAATATCAATATAAAGTTTTCCTTTCAATAATAGTCATTTCAACTTATTTTAATAAGATATTCAATAATTTCTAGAAACATATTCAAAATTTCGTCTTTAAAAAAAAGATTCGATTATCAAACTCATCAAAATTTCCAGTAATGAAAATATTTATAGATTTAAAATTCGAATTTAATTTTTTAATGACGCATTGTGTCTATTAACTTCTATAAAAGTGTGAATCACAGTCGTGTTTTATCTCTTAATCCGTAATTTTAATACGGATTAAAAGATAGAACACAAGACTTCTTTTATTCAAAAAAGGATTATTAAGACTATTATTTAAGATATGATTATTTTCTCTCTCTGACGATTACATCTTAAAATTAATTTTTGTAAAATAAAGGATTTATTTATTGTTACAAAGATAATTTTTAATTAATGAAGCAGAGGTTTTTATATTGCAATAAGATGATAAGAAAAAAGGAATATATGAATACATGTGTCTAAAAAAATGCACTATGTAAAAAATGTCTGCAGATCATTACAAACAAAGGTTAACCTTCCATTTGCGTCTCCCTGGAGCTTTTCATCTTTTGTACATAATTCGAGAGACCAACCCCCTCATGACTGTGAGGTACTCTACGAATCCTTTTTTTCCCATGAGATTTACTGTCTTTGGCAAAACATGGCTGAAGCACCATTGAAATATCCTAGCGAACCTTCTCTTTTTTTCCACTCTTCTTTGACTTCCCCCCCCCTCCCGTTTCCCGATTTTTTCTGTTGTCTAGATCTCAGATACACATTGTTTGGTGCAGCATAGCCAAATTGACTCTTGCGCTGTAAGCCTCCACTTTCACTCATTCACTCACAATCTCCATTTCCATTTCTGCAATTTCACTTTAATCCAATCTCCCGACTTGTTTAAGAATGTGACTCATTAACGCTACTTTTCTAAAAGACATTACAAGACCGTACGTTGCTTGCCTATTCTTATCGTTCTCGATCCTTTGTTCCACTGTTGCCTTTGACAGTGCGTTCTCCCATGTCCCATTTAGAATATCTGATTATACTTTACCTAGAGACGGGTACACAATCACTTGTCAGCTCGATTGACTAAGTCTGCTTCAGATTTGAAACATCAGGAGTTCTGTACCCGTATTTGTCTTCCAAGTTCAGCTCAATACCATGCCAGGCGAGTTGCAGCTGTTATTGTAGCGAGAAGTAGCAGCTCTGATTAATGAAGATTATAAGCTGTGTATCCAAAATGCCCGTAATTTTTATCATATCTTTCCCCGTTATACTGTACATGTACTATAAATAAGACTATATATGATTTCCAAGGGTAACGCTTTTAATCGCCGGCCGTGTCTTTAGTAATAGAATTTTCATTCTTAAATAGCTTTTCATATTTTCATTTACAGACTATTTTAATGGAACGATTTTAAGTTTTTAAAACATTAGGGCATGATATTCGTAGGGAAAGAATAAACTATTATAAATCTTTAAGAGACTGATGCATTTAATCTTATTCTGAAAAATAATTTGGATCTATTTATATCGGAATTTTCGTTTTAAATTTCATCGTTTTAGGTATTCAAATACTGTTTTCTGAAATGATATTAATTCGAGAAATAAATTATATTGATGGATAGTTTAATATAGTTTCTATCCATTATCACAACTTGTTTTGGTAAATAGAAGTCAACGTGTTTACCAAAACAAGTTGTGATAATAGCTAAATGTAAAATAGATGTCAACATGGTTTTACTAAAAAAAAAGCAGTTTTTTCAATGGCACTCACTCATTATATAATACTTAATTGTAGAAAGAATTTATTAACCAGATGGAAGGCGCGTCATGAAGTATTACTTGAGCGGTCGCGTGGGATGTCATATACCCCAATATTAAAAATACGATAAAAATAGTTTTCCTTAATTTTAAAGCAATTTTATCATTTATAATACGTGAAAAAAATTTGAGTTACAAAAAAAATAAACTCAAAAATAATATATAAAAAATATAAAGAGTTTAAATTAAGATAAATGAAAAATTTTCTACGTTTTATAGCATTTCTAATATCGCAATGCTTATATTATCTGAACAAAATATATTCAAGTGTTCCTGGCACAGATAATTTTCACAATTTGAACATAGCATTCGTGTTTTTCTGTCCTTGGCTCAAAGGCATTCATCACAACTTACATATATAGTTGTTTCGAATTTCATAGATTTGTTTGGATTATTCGTGGAAACTTCTGCTCTTCTTTTATATGCAGCACGTAAACTTCTCGGAAAAGTATTAATCTCTGATCATTGTTCAATACGTTTTCTTATTAATTGTAATGCTAAGTCCTTCAAAACAGACATCTGATTCGGTATCTGGTTGGTAGATTAGAAGTTGAAAGAAATATAATTCGAGCATTGAGTGCAGCTACATTTAGTGCAGAAAAGAAAATTTCCATTTGCCCCCTCCTTGTTATTCTGGCAGTTGAATAGCTTGCTGCCATTTCATCTACAGTATCCACTGATCCCTTATTCATATTATAAAAAAATATATATAATTTCTGACTTTTTCTCTTCTCTAGTAGTATCATCTATAGCATCATCATTATGGAATGTTGAAAGCAGAACAGTTTTTCCTTTTTTTAGGGACATAAGAAACTGATGTCTTATCTTTTTCTAAGCCAAATAGTGTAGAAAATATTTTCCTTCCTTTAGAAGTAACAAAAGGAGGAGGAATTTCCCTATTGTTTTTCCGCATTGTTCCTACAATTTTCAGCTTTTCTTTTAGAAGTTCCACAGCTAAAGGTAACTCATATACCAGTTATATGCAGTAAGGTTCCTTCCAAATTTATACAGTGGTTGGATTAGTCTTTTCACAACGTCAAATGGATTGTTACTGACCTTGAAGGGACCATCTAGCAGTGTACCGAGGTATATTTCTATGTTAGAAGTATAAAGGGTTCTTAAGTCTACCAGTGCAAAAATCTTGATTCCGTACTTTGCTGGTTTGTTCGGCATATACTGCCGAAACCCACATCGGCCCCGAAAGGGTTCGAGTTTTTCGTCATAAGAGATATACTATAGGAATTTTTGCAATTTGAAAATAATTTTTCAAAGAAATCTCTGATTGAGGCTATTTTATCCAAACTTTTTCTATGTGGCCTGTCTAGCAATTTATCGAAACGAATGCAACGTAAAAGAAATAAAAAAAAAATGCTTATAGGACATAGTTGTATGAAAAATTTCAATGCCTGTACCGTCAGTAACCTAAATGTCCTTTACGTTGAGGTGCGGCGACGTTTGAAGGCCACATAAATATAAAAGTCCTATAACTACTTTTCATTTCGACTGCGTCCGTAGGTTTTGCATCTCTTTCACGTTTATGATGCAAAGCTATCTCAGAAATATATAAATTCGTTCATTCTACTATAATTCATTCTTTTTGCCATAATACACTTAGAAATCTCTAAACATATAATTTCAAACAATTTAAAATTTAAAAATTGCTTGCGATTAGAAATATTCAGGGTTGCATTTTAGAAATAAATTTTTCAAATAAATATTCCTTCAGAAAAACTCTTACGCGGACAGTCATGTGGGGTGTGTCACATCCCAGTTGCAACAAAATACTAATAAATTTTTTTCTGGAACACGTGTGCTGTGGAAATCCGGTTCTGAAGGTCAAACACTACTAGAAACTCTGCTACTGAATGCGGTAAGGAATTTCAGTTTCACAATTTGTGAATATTCCACTTTTTTGTAAGGGTGGAGTATAATACACGCCACGCGCTTTCCCGCGGGTTAATAGTAATATTTTATTAAGAAAGGTAGTTTATTATATGCGAGAAAATATATTTAAAAAAACATACAGATAGCGAAACAAAGGCTTTGCTTTATGAATCGCTCTTATGGTTAAATTATACAAATTTCTGATTTAGTAGCCTTCAAAAGAAATAAATCTAGTGATGATATTAATGAATAGTCTGAAAATCAGCAAAAAGCCAAAAATAGTTATGTCAAGTTGTTGCACAATGTTACATTAGATACTTTCAAGCTAATGTCACTAAAATCGGATAAAAATAAAATTAATTTGTTAGAGAATTATATTTAATTGATTCCTTTTGTAATTAAATTAAACATCATATAAGTATTAACTGATTACTAAAATTACAGTGATATGATATTTGGGAGAAAATATCATATCATAATTTTTTGCAAAAATTACTAGCTTCTTTTTTTCAAACAATACAATAAATATTATCATGTAACTTCTAAAATCTTCCAAATTAAAAAAATCCCAATTCATTCATTAAAAAATTTGAATCTCCTAAAAAGCTATATTATTATGACTAAAAATTATTGAAAATATATAGAAAAGTTCCAGTTTGGGAAAACAAAAATAAAATTAGAGCCATGTACCAAGCATAAAAATATGAAATTCAAAGGCGTTGAGAGTATTTTTAATACGTTCGAAAATAATTAGAAAACTAATCGAGTCTACAAGGTATTCTACAGATTTCGATTTAATTCCAAATTCAATTTTAATTATATATTGGATGCATTTTATTTCTTCTAATGCATTCGAAACTGTTATTTAGTTATTAGTTTTTTTTATCTTTGGAATGAATTATTTTTCTGGAAAGCAACTAACATAATATTTCACGACATCATTATGTGTAAAATGTTATATTAGGATATAAAAACTTTCGTATCGTATTTTCATCTTATTATCAGTCATTACGAAATAAGAGGAAATATTGATTTCTTTCACTTAAAAGAGTCTAAAAGGAAACAAAGAATTATGTTACATAGACATAGAGACGATTTCATTGACTAAACGATTTATCGATCTTAAACAAGAGACAAGGGTATTTATATTTGTATGACACAAAAAAGATTTACATGTACCATTCAATTTATTCTATAAGGTGTTAAGATATTAAAAAAAATCAATTTAATGATAGATGATTGTTGTATCGGCAATTCTGTATATCGCCTTAAAAACATATCACTTCGCAATTAATTTTATTGCTGATTTTGTATCTAACAGCAATAGAGTGCCACTTAAAGATCCATTTTGTTAAGGAATAAGCAGAAGCGCACTCGTTATTGCTGCTGAGTCGCTCTAATTTTTTTAAAAAATGTAAATTCAGTCTCAATAAAAAGAAAGCTACAAAGTCTTAGAAAAGAAATTACTCTGGAATAAATGTGTGGTTTGCTTTAAACTGGCTGCAAATTATGACAGCAGAAATTGTTCTCGAATAAATGCTTCATTTGTTGTAAGCAAGTTATAAATTGTGAAAACAAACATTGCTTATGAATATAGACTTAAATTGCTGTAAGCAAATTTCAAAGCGTGAGAGTGGACATAATTGAAATGAATGAAAGTTTTATTTCTTATAAACAAGTTACAAAGTGTGAAAACAGGCTTTATTCAAGGATAAAATCCGAATTGTTATAAGCAAGTTACAAATTGTGAAAATGGACATAAGTCACAAATACATGTCTAATTTGTTGTTAACAAAATACAAAATGATATGATATGAAAAACAAATGATGTTTCTTTATAAAACAAAAAAATTTCGTCGTCGAGCACGGAAGGAAAAAGCAAGTAAACTCATTTTTCCGACAAGGCAAGAAATTGGAATCTATGACAAACAAACACCGAATGTAAATTGGTTATCGGATTACTCCATCTTAAACATGTTACATTTAATATTTAATCTCCTACGCTTGATTGGAATTGGAGTTCTCAGTCATTCCAAGAACAAGTATAATGATGGTTTTTCAATGAATAGAAAAAATATCATTAAATATCGATTGATACTTTTAATCGAAAGCAGCTCCAAATATATTTTTTTCACTGGATTGAGTGCAAAGGCTATCATAGGATCATTTATGCTTTTGCATTTACCTGATAAAATGAGATGTTTTATTTCCATTGGCTTTGCATTATTAACCGCATTGTTTTACGTTTCAGTTTACAGAAAACGGCTCGTAATATCACAAATAACTGAAAACCTTAGTCAATCGTTCAATAAGCTTCAAGACAGGGATCCCAAGATAAAGATATATCCATTCATCACGTATTTAATCACAATGCAACTAATCGTGGTTATTTGGGTTGTCTTACGCTTTTACTCAGATAACAGCATGGGTGAAATCTGGAAAGCTCTTCGTGTATTAAATTTAACAAGAGTTTCATTTAATCTCAAGAAATACTTTATATTGCTGCTTCAGTTAATTTTATCTCTGGTTTCTTTCATATCTTGCACTGTTCTTTCCCTATTTTCCTTATACTACGGTCTCACGTGCAGATTGCTTCGAAATCTCTTGCAGAATGTACTCAAAAAAGTGGAAGGTGATTGCTTCCCTGAAGATTTAGAAAATTTATTTCTTGCGTATGTAGATATCACGCGATGTATGAAACACATAGATAACCATCTTTCACAACCTGCTTTTCTAACAGTTTTCTTCACGATGACTGGATTATTTTCGGGAGGTTACAAACTGGTATTTCAGACTTACAACACAAATGAATATTTCCTGTCTTTGATTTTACCCTTAATATTTTACTTATCAGTTCAATTAATGATTATGTTATCCGCTTCTATCACAAACGAATTGGCAAATAACGTAAAATTTGTCATGCAATACTTGCCTTATAGAAATCCAACCCAGGATCCGGAGATGAAATATAAATTTAAAAAAGATTTAAATCAAGAGAACTGTTTGACTTTATGGAAGATTTATGTGATGGACAGGTCTCTGGTTATCACAAGCATCGGTACTCTTTTAACATACGGAATCTTAATTGGTTCTTTCGGAAAATGATGTTTGAAAGTCAAAAGTTATCAACATCAAGATAGCACTTTCATCAATTAAGCTCCAACACGACAATTTAAAAATCGTTCATCTTCTTCTATACTAAATAATTTAAGTAGAAAGAACACTAAATCGTATCATATATATTTAGAGTAGAAGTTTCAATTAACAGCTATATAAAAGCCTGCAAGAATTAGAAATTGCTATTGCACAATTATATAAAAACAATTAAAATGATAAATTAATTACAGATAAATATTCTATTACTTAATAGTATAATATATATTTCAATTATTGCAATTTCTTTTTAAATTAGCAATCGCCTGTTAGAAAGGTAAAGCTATTTTTTGTTATCTTATGAAAATAGATTTCATCAAAGGTTAAAAGTACTTTATCTCTATATAATTGAAATTATGTGAAAAGGTACTTAAAAAGAGATATTTTGACATTAAAAGGAATGATGATTTTCCTACTCATTTAAGCTTGGATCAAAAGTCTTATTTACATACATTTATGTTTATTTACTGTTTCGCTGTCGATATTTTAGTCATCGATTTTTAATTACCTCCCTTCTTGCTTATTGGAAGGCTATTTACACTGCTGGCCATCCAAATTACAACAGGAATCAAAACCTTGTGATATTTTCACTTGGCTTACATCACGAAAGGATAGGCAAATTATTAACAGAACGCACACCATGGATGCCTGTAGGCCCACCAAAAAGAGTTATATAAAGAGAGAACAGAAGGCTGTTTTGAAATATTGGATTTATTTTTTATGTGACTATTTTGCAAGAGGATTCAGTATGCCCCGAAGACGAGCTTCATTCGAATACGTTTCTGAGTTTCATGGAGGAGGAATCGTTTCTTACAGAGAATGTGAATTATTCTAACGAAAAATCAGTGATTGTATCAGACAATGCAAAGTAACAATGATGAAGATCTGTAATCGTTGAATGCAAGGGCCGACTGACTGACCGATAACACCGATTACGCTCGTTTCATTACACTGCTTCACGAGAATATTTATTGTGCACACGACAGTGATGGATCCCTCTGTCACATCACAAATACGATCCATTGTATAACAATCGGGGTCCGCACGTACCATTCGATATTGTTTGCATCTCAGTGCAATTTCCACCATGTGTCCATTCTTGGATTACCTTCGTCTAAAAACCGCAAGAGTTTGCGCCTGTAATGTGGCATTTAACATACAACATGGAAAACGAATGGCACGATATCAACTTTACAGATGAATCATATTTCTACCTATAACACTACAATAGTCGAATTAGAGTTTAGAGAAACCTTTGCATCTCCAGAGAAAAGTTGCTTTATGCATCGTCATACTGGTCCTACACACGGTATAATTTTTGGGAGATACCAGATCCCTTCCCTCCCCCAGTAAGCTTTGCAAGTACAAAGACCAACCAACACTTTATCTCTGAGGTCTTGGAGCCTCGTATACTCCCATAGTTCCAGGGCTTGATTGAAATATACAAAAAGAATAATGCGTAACGACACGGTGTACGTAATGTTCAAGATCTCTTTTTCGCCCACTGGGTTGCACTGCTGCTTAGCCTGCCTGTTTTATTGATCTATCACTTATTGACAAGTCCTTGTGGAAGGCTGTATTTTCAATCATTTAATATTTTTTACTATGAGATATGTCTCAAATGAATTTGACTTTCAGGTATCGTGTTCTTGGTGTCACATTTGGGACGGCCAGCTTTGCATCCCAGAAAATGTTTAATTTTTTTTGTGTGTGAGCAGGCTTGTTAGAATTGCAACTTATTTCCATCGTTTGTCATGTGGCAATAGAAAATAACATTGTGATTCAAATAAAATGAGACAATGTGAAATTCAGCGGATTGAATTGTCTAATTACTCAATCTTATCTAATAAACTCCTGTTAGGGGCAGTCGCCTTCCGATTGATCCCAGACATGCTCGATTGGTGAGAGATCTGGCCGTTCTAGGAAGTGTTTGACAAGCTGTAAGTCAGTTCATAGCAACACATGCCGTATGTGGCATTATTTTGCTGAAAAAAAGGCCAGGGTACTGTAAAAGGAACGGTAGCAAAACAGGTTTAAGAATGTCGTCTACGTACCACTGTGCTGTAAGTGTGCCTCTAATGAGGACCGAAGGGGTCTGGGTATCAAGCGAAATGGCACCCCTGACCCTAACTCCTAGTTGAGGGCCTGTGTGGCGCGCAATAGTGAAAGCAGGATAGGTACTGGGCGTCTCCAGATGCTTCTTCGATGATCGTCCTGACACAGTTGCATGCGGGATTCGTCGCTAAACACTATATGTCCCCAGTCAGCATCATTCCAACCTGATCGAGCCAAGCTTCACTGTAATCTGGTTCGTCAGTGTGAAGGCGTGAGTGACAGGTGGCGTAGTGGTCGGTACGAGTGTAGATGTCGCTCTATCAGCCGTGTGAATGATCATGGTGGACACTCACGTGCGGGTCGCACGTCTGATGGTTGATAATGATGAATCAGATGCTGTGTCAGCTGATCTGACAATCACTCAGACCTCCCGATCTGCTGTAGCCCTAGATGGACCGCTACCATCAAGACGCTGAAATCTGCCATTGTTTACCCATTCTTGCCAGCATCTTCTAATCGCAGCATCGCTTGGACCCATATGAGTGTGATTCTCCAATTTGCCCTACCTGCCTCTTTCAATCCAATGATACAACCTCTTTCAAACTCTGACAGTTGCTCGTAATGAACTCGAATCCTGCTGTGAGGTATTTTTTCAGTCGTTGAAAGGTATTCTAAATCGCAATGCAACTTAAAATTTGACTATCAGTTTGAGAAACGCTTCTTACAAACACCTGCTGAGTGCGCAGTTCCGATGCGTTGTAGCTCTCGCTGTTCATTCATTGGTCACCAAATTTTAATCATTTTTATGTTCGGTCCAAATGTCTTTGCATACGAAATTTCATTAGAATCGGGCAACTCTTTCTTGGTGCGTCGTTTTTTTTTTTTTTTTTTTTTTTTTTTGTTATAGAATATATATGCATATATATTCGAAATTGCTGTTCTAAGTTTAATAGGATTTTTACCAAATGTTGTATTTCATGTGAAAACTACGTTAACATAATTTTGCAACTTTTTTGATTTGTTACTTATCTTTTCATTATCCTTTGAATATTTTATTCATTTCACTTCTGTAAGCCCTGTGTGAAGTTTGTAGTACACGAGAACTATTTCTTCTATTCTCCAAAAAATTATCCTTGAATAACCTGTCAGTAAAATTATTAAAGATCTAAGTTTTCTTTGTATTTCAAAAATACCATCTGCAAAACAACACGTCTTGCACTAATTGAAACATAACTATTAATTAGTAACAATCGATGTCAAAATTTCAAGATGTAGAACATGAACGAATAAATAAGAATAAAATTTCTGGAACATTTATGAATTCAGTTAGGAGGAACGTTGTGCTCTGATAAGCTCCGATTTCATTATACTTCTTATTAATGTTAAATTCAACATTTCTTATTATACTGATTATAAGGCTGCTAAGAAAAGTATTATTTTAAACTTTTAATTAGCCGGGAAATTTGAGCAAATTGGATAGTTGCTAAGCTCTTGTCCAACTATTGAATTTTCTTAACTTTTTAGCTGTCTTCTTAAAATTTTAATTACAGGCATTCAGTTAAAGTCGAAGCATTTTTTATGAGAATTATTTTAAATAAATTTTGTGTCTTGAAACGTGAATAATTGTTTTAGAATTGATGTTCTTTCAAAAGAATGGTTCATCAAATTCAATTAAATTTACAACTTGAATATAAATTGATTCAATTACTAAAATTTACTCTCTCCGTATTATCAAAGGATCATTTTAACTTATCAAAAAATATTACCGCATTTAATACCGATTCTTGTTTGTGATATGAAATACATCTTTCTTTTTTTAAGAAAAATAATTTCAATTGTTAACATTATTTTCTAAATATCTAATACTATTTTTATAACTTATTTCAATAGAAAAGTCTTCTTTATAAATGAAAATTATAAAATTTGCGTCTTTGCGTTATTACTGGAGATAGAAAAATTCATTTTTCTGTGATTAAAGTTTAGATATTTGACAATATATATATATATATATATATAACTTTCTTTATAAACAAAATGTTAATATTTGTAATCTAAGCCCTAATAGAAAGATATATCTAATCAAAAATGTTTCTTCAAGAAACAGAGACCAAAGGTACAAAGGAATTCCATTGCAATTTTTAAATTTCTTTCTACAAATAAAAATGTTTTGTAACTGCAACGAATTAAATAAACACTATTTGTAAGTACAGCATATAATAAGTTTCATTAATATCTTGAATCCTTAGAAGATAAGGACTTGTGTTAAAATGTAATATATTTATGAAGTACCTTGATGCATTTCTGTATAAATAAAATAAAACTGATAAATAATATAATTTTATTTATAAGAAGTTTGGTTTCCAATATGTGTGGGTGTCAGAGAGAGTGAGTGAGTGAATAACATATTCTTTGAAATGATCGACACGTATTTAAATTTTTTGACCAATAAATATTTTTTCAGTATTAGATCTTCTAACAACGTCCACAAGTTTTCAGTGAAAGAAACTCGTTATGTTAGAATTTTTATGCGCTTAATTGTTTTTTTTTTTTTTTTAGTTTTTAGATGATTAATGTTGAAATTATATTCTTACGGAAAGAAAATGACGAAACTTTACTC
>BMAW01011659.1:78393-131079 GCA_019974015.1 Nephila pilipes
AAAAAAACGCACGAAAAAACAATTGCCGTACTTCAAATCGCCAATTTGTTCTCCGCTCAATAACGCTTATGAGTGGTGCTACGGTCGCTCGTGATGTGCGTCTGCTCTGCAATGCTAATGGTTTGTATAGCTCATCTTCGCAAACGCATGATGTAAATTTCACATGGTTTGCATGCTTCCTTCAGGGGGTTGCATTTTGTGTGCCAGCAGTGTACATCGGAAAAATAATAAATATTGTTTATATATATATATATATATATATATATATATATATTGCAATCCGTCACTTAAAGCTAGATTAATTTCAGTAAAAAATTCTGTAACTGTTTCAACAATTCAACAAGTATTTGTAAACATGCACCTCTTGACAAATATTGTATTTCGGTGTGTAATAATAATTAGTTTGGTAGCTCGGCATTTTTTTTCTCGCATAGTTTAGCAAACAGTCGTGATTTTAGAGATTGTACTGTAATTTGATTAACTGATTTATTACACGTCTATAGTGTATTGTGAAGATCGTTATTGAGATATTTTGCTACTAGATAAGTTCTTTGTAAGACACACTGATTTGAATGTATACCACACACCGTTACTTTTTCATTAAGTAAAGTTGCAAAACCTTGATAGCGGCCTACCATAGCAGGTGCCCCTTCTGTAGTGTTGCAATTATATTATTTATTGAAATTTAATAACTGTTCAAGTATTATTTCAAGAGATAAAATATTGTTGTTCCTTTTGCGTCAATTTCAAGATATTTAGCAATTAAAAATTCGTCAATAATCTGACATTTTATTTTACTAAAATATCTTACATATGCCATAAGAAGAAAACTTCTAAAAGTGGTTTCATCAAGTTGGATAGAAAACTTGCAAATTCTTAGTTCTGAAACCATAATATTTTCCATATTTTCACTCATTTTATTGATTATCACTCAGTCCTAGGCTTCTTAAAACAGTAGCAGAATCTTTTTTTAATTACAGTTTCAATAACATCTTTATTAGCAGGTATAATTATATCTTCTGCGGTTGAATAAGGCTTCCCCCCCTTTTTTTTTTTGCAATATTGAAAGAAAGATTGTTTGAAAATATTAATCCGCTTTCATAATAAATTTTAATTGATGGTTTAATAAACTTTTTTAAGGGTAGTCGTGTAGCATATGCTTCTCTAAAAGTTTGAAAGTAATCAAAATTTTATTCTTTTTATCCAGATGCATTCTCTTAAGGTGAGCTTTTAATTTGGCCGGTTCCATGATATCATTGCTAAAAGTTTTCTCACAAAGAAGCCACAAAAGTTTTCTTTCTTTCATTGGTGATAGTACAAAACCAGATTTTAAATATTGCACTGAATATTAACGGTATTTTTGTTTAGAAATCGCCGCTGCCTTTTCGGTATTAATAGAGTCCTAATAAAAGAATTATTGCATAGCCAAAAGGATCTACTTCCTTAAAAAAAGATATACAGGTTTAAAAGTGACGTTGATAAAGAAGAAGTTATAATCTATTGTAAATACTTTACTTTCTATATTGTAATTACAAATGGCATTCCAAACGAAGATTCAAGATATTGCGTTGCTATCAATAAATTTGCAATTGAATAGCACTGGTATTCCTTCATCGATTCTGAATCGACCACCTAGATTGGATCGAATAAAGAGTCGATATAATATAATTAGGGATCGACCACTTTGCCGACCCCTGATGTATGGTATGAAATATGATTTGATATATATATATATATATATATTGAGATGCCTTCCAACACTAGAGGGCACCACGAACTTGATATCTCTACCTTGTAACCTCATTCCAAAGTCGTGTAGTATATATATATATATATATATATGTATGTGTATAAGCACATTTCAATATGTTTGTTTTAACTTTAAAATATTTCAAGGCTTTTATATCATACTGAGTAAATAGAGTCCACTGGATTGGTACTCAGTACTATGTGATTGTTGTTGTTCATCCCTCATTCCATACAGAACTACTTTGTCCTCTAGAGAGGGCCTTATTAAAAACTATATATGAAGATTGACTTTGGAGCATTTCAAACTGCGGTAAAGAATTCTCTGACTACAAATTTACGAAAAAATGGTTTTCTACATATTTTACAACAAACAATTGCTATTCTAAAACAAAAAAAAAAAAAAAAAAATGAAATGAAAGAATTTTTGAATAAGAAGTTAAGAAACAACTAAATTTTTTTTTGTTGTTAAACTTTTCGAAGTGTGTGTAAAAAGTGTTGAAAGCATGGGGAAGGTAATGTTTTCAAACTTTCATTTTATATTTCGTATACAAATTTGGAGGGGGGAAATTTCAATTTTTTTTTTAATTGCACAATTTGTGAATTTCTTTTAGTATCACCCTTATAACCCACTCAAAAGAGTAAAAATCTTAAAATGTAAACAATTTAAATGTATTATATTTTTTTTTTTAAAAAAAATTACTAGGCAAAACACATGAAATGGTAGAATATCAATTATGATAAATTCTTATAATTGGGTATAAAAATGGCATTTGGCTCTCTGTAGAAAACATCTCACGTTTTTAAATTGTGCACGATACCTCAATATAAAAATACATGTTAAACTGCATTGCTTATCATTTTGTATTGGGCTATTAAGTGCTCAAACAGATAGGTATGGTTTTAAGGGATTCTATTAATGAAACTACATGAATCCTATTTTGTATAACATTCATAATCAGCTGCTTGTAGATTAATTTATTTCCACTAAGTCGTTAATCTCCTAGGGGACACCCTATTCTCGATTTGAACCCACAAATGTATTGGTTTTATATGTCACATTCTTTTCTAAAGTTGGTATAACTGTAGGTATGGAATGATGGAGATCAGTATCGGAGAAACATTCCGTACTTTAATTTCACTGCATAATTCTCCAAGTAATTGCTATGGTAAGGTGCATAGTCTCCATTATTATTTTTTTTCTTTTGTTAATAAATAGGTACTTCTCCATTTTGCCTGTGCAGGTGATAAAGTGGCCAAAAATTATATAACTTACGCCAAACTTAATATGTGTATACTGTGTCATCGCCAGCCAATAAAGTCTGCTTGGCAAGATTTGCGCCGGTGAAATGGAAAAGTACCAACAAATTTACAAAAGCTAAATAAAACCCAAAAAGAAGCTAAATCAAATTAGGTTTAACCTTTAGAACTCGGCTGATTCTGAATCAAAATATCCTTTCCACTCGGCACTTTTAGAATTGAGGAAAAAATTTCTTTTCCCCACTGGGAAAAGAAATTTTTGCATGCTTTACAGATAATAGTTGTTCTTTTTTTGTATAATCTTTTTCGCACAATATGTGTGCTTTATTCTTTTCTTTTCGTCAATTGACCAATTAGAAAATTTATTATCATGTGTCTTCATTTTTTTTATTACTGAAGGCTCTGCATTTTTATGATATAATTTTCCTATCAGCAATGTTATTAAATTAATTCTAAATTCTTTTAAACTGAATTTTTAACTTAGTTCGGCACGACTTAAATATCAGAAACACAATATCAATGAGGCTAAAGAATAATTTTTTGTCAATTTCCTAGTTCGTCTACCAAAAGTGTAGTTGGATGCCTTGCGGTCTCCTAAATCAACATATCCCATGTGCTTGTGGTAATCTGCCACAATTTTTTGCTTGGTAGTGGTTAAATTTTCTCTTTCCCATTCTGCAAAGTCCCCTTTAGATTTTTTTTGGGTGTGTATTAACACAATTTTCTTCATCTAAATCTTTCATCAAATTCTCAATCTCTATTTCTACGAGAAATTTCAGATTCATTCTAAAAATTTAAAGAAAAAACAAGAGAAAAGAAAATTCTACGAATCATAGACAGGGTAAAGTCATCTAATGGAGTATTTTTTCGAATTTGGTTGTTCCAAAAGGTCGCCAATGATAAAGAATTCACACACAACTGATAACGTTGGCAAAAAATATCCCCACCCAATTACGGACAATAGAAGCAAAGTCGTAAAAAGGATCAGGGAAACTAGCAAAAGGATCTGCTGAAAAAAAAGGGCTGGAAGAACTGTCTCTAGATAGCTTGGTACAGACGTTGTACCGGAGCTGAAGCGAGCGACAAAAATTTTTTTGGTACATCATATATGCCGCTGATGTTTAAAGGTTAAGTGAAGTATCGGGTGCCCCTTGGCAATTTTGATGAAAACTTAGAAAACAGATCACCAATGTAGCAATATGCAAGTAGTGATGACAGGATGATGTCAAAAATTAATGGTAAACCTAAATGAAACTTTTCTGACATAGTAAATGACAAATTTAAATATTGTTAAATCAGAAGGTTACGATTATAGAAATTTTATGGAGCAATCAACAATATTTAATCATAAATAGTCACAAATAATTATAAAAAATATTTTTATTAATAATACTTATTCTGATTTAAAGTTATTTATATTGATTTATAATTGTAAGGATTATAACTATGTATAATTATATTATTTATGCATTATTGTGTGTGTTATAATATATAATCATAACTAACTACAATTATTATTACTCATTTTAATTACTTCAATTTGTATATTAAATAGAATATAAAGAATAAAAAAAGTAATTAAAATTTATTTTAAAATTAAACTACATATAGTAATTTATGCAATAAGAATTTTATATATATTAAAAAGACTTTTTTTAGAATAGTTGTACGAAAAAGGATAAATTCATTCATTCATTGTAAACAGAGCATTCAATCTTTTTTAAAATTAAATCTTTATCCATGTATCACCGTATAACATGCATTTCACACTTGCTCCAAATCATTAAAAAAAAAATGTAAATTGTACTTTTTAGACATTCTTAAAAGAACAATTAAGGAATCCTTCTTAGATGTACAGCAATAAATGATTGGGGGGTATTATTCAAAAGCAGGATTGTTAAAAAATTGTCACCCATTTTTAACAAATAGCAATTTAGAAAGATAACATATGACAAAATGGAAGTATTCTAATAGAAAAGCTATCATAGTCAAAAAATTTGATTCGCTGGATTGAAATTGTTATTGTACTCATAAATATCGTATTAAGAGCTCTGATATTTTCATCAAAACTCTTTTAAGTTAGTCATTATATAAAAGGTTGTGAAAAATAATTTTTCTGTTCAAGTATTTTAGAAATTGAAACTATCAGTATGTTTTCAAGGTTTTCTGGTTCAAATCAGGAATAGGGTGTCCCCTAGGAGATTGGTGACTTCCTAGATAGGTTTCCAAATGTGGGTGACTTAAGCATTGAATATGCTTAGGGTTACCATGACCTAAATCTCCGATTACCTCCCCCAAAAGTCGCCAATCGCCTAGGGAACACCCTATTCCCGATTTGAACCGTTAGATGTTCAAGCATTCATTTGGAATATCAGTTTATACCCACACATATGTGAATGACTTGGTGTACTTCATGACTTGTGTTTACTTTGTATTCTGGATTTACGGTGAATATCCAAATATTATAATCACTTTTTTACGTTATACTTCAACTTGCACACTGTATTTCAGTTTCCAGCCAAACTGGAAATCCGTCACATTTTTGTTTTGACTGTATTCATTCGCTTATATTAAATAATTATTTTAACATGTTATTAATATGAATTATATCCTTAAAATCACAATTTATATCATGTATGATATTTTTTTTACAATTTTTTTTTGTTTTTTTTTTCATTTCGATAATTCAAGTTGATAATGACAAAGTTGTAGGTGAAGTTCAGCAATTAACAGCTCATTTAATTCGAGAGGGCTTAAAATTTGTTACAGGTATAGAACAATATTTTCTTATGATTCTGACATGGAGTTTGCTTCAAAATTGCAATGTAATCTTAAGTTTTGTGTTGCAGGATATCAA
This sequence comes from Nephila pilipes, assembly GCA_019974015.1. NCBI lineage: Eukaryota > Metazoa > Arthropoda > Arachnida > Araneae > Nephilidae > Nephila > Nephila pilipes. The sequence goes on from BMAW01011659.1 coordinate 84,257, forward strand.
GACTTTATATAAGCAACATGAGACTCCCCCCCCCCCTAAAATCAGCCACTAATAATAGATATTGTAACTACAAAAAAACCCAACAGAGACTGTTAATAATGACCGAAATTCTTCATTTGAATCAAAGCCGACAGTTATGCTTATTTAATACATCTACTGGTATACTGGTAATAGCCTTTTTAATCCAGTTCGTAATAAACATGCATGCTTGTTATCAAGTAGCGATAAACAATTTTTAGTAATTTTATTACTAATTTCAGTTTGAGTTTTTATGTTATATGTACCTATAAACTTAATTTTTAATGTACTCTAATTTTAATTTTTTTTTTTTTTGTAATAAACATAAATTGTTTGTTTTATAAATATGAAATATGGATTTCTTTATTTCTTTTTACGTGATTTTTTTTATAGAAATATTTAGATTTCTTTCATGTTACGTGATTTTTTAAAGTTATGGAACATATCCCCAAATTTACCATGTGTTGCAAGTATTTTTTTACTTGAATTTCTTTTTTTTTTTTGCACGGTTTTCAGAGTAACGTATCTACCGTGCAAAAAAAGAGTTGGGTGTATAATGTTACTAAGTTATTGAAAGTTTTTTTTTGTTTAAGCCAAAGATGAAATACTTGAAATTCAAATTATAAGGACTAATATCAACTTTTTATTAAAATATAGAAAAAAAATTGTATCAAATTTTAAGTAGTTAACTTCTCAATATATATTTTATGTACTTTATTAACGTACATTGTCTTCACAGTTGATATGTGTGAAAACTTTCATCACAAATCTGATACTTATAAAATTGTTTTGATATCTATTTTACTATTATTACTGGGTACACATAAAATGTATTTTAGTAAAAATTTGAAAGCATATCAAAGCTAATTTTGAATAAACTCAAAATTTCAATTTTATTAGATCTAAATTTGAATTTTTTAAATTTATGCTTCCATTTTCTTTTATGGCATCTTGCAATTAGTGAAATGTATTATACTTTTTCTTCTCTCTGTAGCCTAAATTTCAACCTAAATTTGCTGCTATGAAAAAAGTCATTAAATTGACAGATCAAAGAATGTAAGTGATAGATTTTTTCTACTTTTGCCCTTTAAACTTTCAAATTTAATATTTTTCTCAATCAAAACAATGATATTGAGAAAATTGTAAAAAAATTACTGTAGGATAAATTATAAATGACATGAAGAATATTACAATTAACTTTAAAACTTTTCTTTTTGTTAATTTAGATTAATAAAGTTTTTCTTCTATTTTCTGAAATATTTCAAAATAAATATTTATAAATATTATTCAGATTTGTAATAAAGCTGTTATATTGAGATTTGTATAATTATTATTTTACACTTAGTAGTAATGCTATGAATAACAATAAAAATTCAACTGATCCTCTATATATTGTTTTTTACAACGTTTTTCTGTATTTCACTTGGTGTATAGTTATATGTGTGTCATCAAATTTTCGATCGTTAATTTAACCAACATCCCATCAAGCTAGAGGTCTGAAATGTTGGGAATCATTTTTATTCGCCTAACAATGCAATATTTAGACATTTGTGACAAGTTTTAACTAATATTTCGATAACTTTTTTTAATAACTTAGTTTGTGTAGTAACGGGTCGACATCTATGGAAGATATATTGAATTACACAGAGAGAGTGATCTTAAAGACGAGAGAGATATGAGGTTTTTTACAAAGTTTTAATTAAAATTTCAATAATTTTTTTTTAAATAAACTTTGCCACCATTTAAAAACGTTTTAAAAAACATTGGTTTTTATCTTCAATCAAATTTATCTTTTATTGGTTATTATTTTCAATCCTTATGAGCTCTTTTTCATTAATAAATTTACTTAACTTTAAATTTTTGCGTATCTCCTAGTAAGGATATTCTTTAAAGAAGTAGTTGGTAATGTTCCACAAAAGGTAAATGTATGTTTATATTTGGATTAAAAAATTAATAAAATATGATTTCTTTGTGTGTGTGTCTGTCCCTAATAATTCGAGATTAGTAATATGAGAACTGAATCAATCAAATATAAAATTACTGAGATTACATTTGTCTTAAATCTGTAATTGTACCTATATTAGTTTAACTTACAATTGTTTTTTTTTTATAATTTATGTATATTTTTATAACTGTCTTATAGGAGGTCTGATTACTTTTAATATTCAGTATGGTAAAATATTCAAATTTCATCATAAGTTTACTTTTGTATATGCTAATGTTTTTAGACTTTGCACTGTTTGATGCATTTTATATTTTTAGAAAAAAGGAACTCAGAGTCATTAAGAAAAAGAAAAAAGATGACAAACCTAAAATTAAAGAAGTGTAAGTAATGTTTTAATTACTTCAACGTTTTTTTGTTTGTTAGGTATATTTGAAAGTGATACTAACCTGAACAAAACTTTTTATTAATTATTACTAAATTTCTCTCAAGCTATAAAAGTTAAATGAATACTTTTAGACTATGTAGTCCACTTTAAAATTGTACTGAAATTTTTGAATTATTTATTAAAAAATTGATATGTATTATTAAAATATGTGACAAACTTATGTTATGATTTCCTTATTTAACTGGAAAGTTTAATAGTTGGAATCTCAATTTTAAAAATCTAAGTTACTTTATATTTTTGATTTTAATTAACCTTTTGAGGACGGGCACTTTCCAGAAGGAAGTCCTGATAAGGACGGGTGTTTTTACTACATTACTTACCCCCTTTCTCGTCAATGATTGACATTTTTAAGTGTCGTCCGACAAAAGGACCAAATTGAATGTTTGAACCTGCTGTGCAGCGGGGATGCTTGAGTTCCAAGAAGTCCCTAACAACCAATGAGTCTCCCTTTTTTAGGGGAAGTTCCCTCTGAAAGCCGCTTTGCGGTTATTTGTTCGTTTCCAATTCAAGAAACTTTGGGAAAGATGTTCTGAAAACTGAAGCAATGTTTTTTTCCTACAATTTCCTTGTATCATTCTTAGTATCACAATTAGAATTTTCATGCAGTACATCATTCTATTCATATACAATAATCCGGAAAGATCTAGTATAATTATTTTATTTAGCAATATTTATAGCCGGCAATGAAGACAACCCCGTTACATGATATAATTATCAAATTATATTATATACCATTTCAAATTTTAATACATAAACAATATGAATTATCTATTTATACACACAAAAATTCTCCTCTAATTATTTAGGAAGTGTTGATATGTTTTTAGCATCTAAAAATCTGAATAAATTTGTAATTCTTTTGAATAATTAAGGAAAATGTTCAAATTATTAAAAAAAATTGTAATATTTTCTATTATTCTGAATTAATAACAGAAATAAATCAGTAATGGAAAAAAAAAAGTCTTGTATTGTTTTAACTTTTATCGATTTTAATAATATCTGTATTAATTTGGAACATTTTAACTATTCCAGCAATATTTCTTTTGCTTGAAACTTTTACTCTGAACTTAATATAAAATACTGCATTAAAAAAATAAATATTTATTTCGTTTTATTCAGAGATCAAATATTCAAAAACATGTTTAAAAGTATGTAGCATGATAACATATTTTAATTTTATAATCTTTATTAAATACATTAAAAATTTACAAATATTATAAATTTATTTTATATATATCAAAGCCATCCATGTAACATATTCTGAAATGTTTAGTTTGAAATTACGGTTGAAGTTTTTCAAGAAATATATAATAATATAACCGTTAGAAAATTTTGATAAACATTATTCTTTATAATCAAAATGATTAATCGAAAAGAAAAATATTGAGAATATATCAATGTGACAGATTTTCGATTAAATTCCAATTTTCTCAAATCAACAACGGTTGATTGATTAGTTTTATTAACGTCGTACTAGAAGCAACACTTAAACTATTAACTGCAAACCTCGTAATTTTGAACCTCGGTCATGTGAAGAGGATGACACTTGAGCTGGCACCTCCCTCTCCTAACTTCCACACCACACCAACAGGAGGACTTTGAACCTTGACAGATTTTACGTGTATCAATCTCAAATACACAGTGGGTCTTTATTGGCATCAAGGCTCGAACCCGCAACTCGACGAAAACTGTCTGCCGCGGGTTTGCGACCGTTATCACTAGGATACCACGGCCACCAAATCAACGATGAATTGTTTTAATATTGTTTAATTCTCTGAAACTCGAAATAAATATATGTGAAGGGACATTCACATTATATGCTAATGAAGAGCAAATATACATTAAATAAATTTAAGTTTAAATATTATTTATAAGCATCGATTGTCTAAAAGTCAATAAATATTATACTTTAAAAAAAAAATCAGTTGTGCTTTTTGACAGTTATATTACTGAGCCATTAGAAATTGTTTCTTACCGAATTATAATTAATAAAATATGTATATTATTCTTAAGAAAAATCTTACATTTTTTTCCTCAAAAAATAAATGAAATATTTTATAAATAAATATTTTCTATATAAAACGTTATTCGTGATGAGCTTAGTTGCTTATTTTTCATATATAGTTTCAATAACATTAGCATGTTACTGAAATTATGTGTGAAAGAGAGTAATACTCTATGTCTGAACACTAAGAGTAATACTCACAAATCTGAGTAATACTCAGATTTTTAGTGATAAGAAGTGAAAATAGTAATAATCAAAATAAATAAATAAAGAAAATAATTCAGTTCAGTTCGTAGGGTTACATTTCTTTTATTACAAAGTGTAATACTGTTAGAGGAGAAGCTAAAACTATTGGGGATCGGGGAGGAAACCTTCCTAAAGTCCCCTTATTATAATTATTTCTATAAAAAAGCCATCATTTATTTCATAAAATAAATAGGTATAGTGACCTGGAAACAAAAATATTTAAGATTAAAGAAAAAGTAAAAACAATTTCGGCTATGTTTGATATTTCAAAAAATGTTTTTATCTTTTCATTCTCGAACAAAGCAAAAAATTGTTTTCGAGCTAGCTTTGAATTCTGAAATTTTTTATGGCTTCAACAAAATCAATTTTTTTAGCTGCTACATTTTTAATGAAAATAATTGCCAAAAAATTTTACTAGATTAGTTGTTGACCAAAGACAGTTTTTAATCAAATTAAAAAAGCTTTTCTTGCAAGAGGCTAGTGAAAAACTCTTTCAAAAAAAATTGTCCCAAACATATATTTAAAAACTTAAGGTTTATTAGACGTATAAGCCGGACATCCTCAGCGACTTTGTAAGAAAGGAATTGTCGACACATATAACGTCAATAAAATCGGGAATGAATTATAATCATTTGAAGTCAAGAATGAATGAATGCGAAAGAATAGTGCCCCTGAAACCAGTTATCTTGTTTCCCTTTCATGTATAAGGTCTCGTTTCCCTTTCATGTAAAGATAGCACTCGGCACTTTTGGAGCTAACCCTAACCGAGCTTTGAATGCACTTCATTGTGCATTCAAAGATTTAAAGATCCAGATAGACAGGCTTAGAATGGCTGGACACTAAAGATTTATTGATTCTTTATCTGTCCTATGAGTTTCAACTATCTAATGTTAGAAGGAGGGGGGGAAAGGAAAAGCGAATTTTTCCACAGCAGTTTTCTAACAACCAAGTAGGATAATATATAGTTTTTATGTTTCAAAATTTTTCTTTTAAAAAAGAAGTAGAATGTTTTATTTCAAAGAACCTTCTCTAGTTATGATAAAGTCAAGAAATATAACTCTTTAGGCAGAATTTTAGAATTAAAATAATCAATGAAAGTGCATTTTTCTCTTACTAATATTACATAATATTGTATTTTGCTTGAGTTTAAAAATTCAATTCAACTTATAAAAACTTGTTTTTTAAAGATTTTTGAAGAGAAAAACAAGGGGGAAATGTAGGTATTGCTAGTTTCTGTTCCATTTTTTTTTTTTTTTTCCAATTTATCTCCACAAGTTTTTACATTTGTATATGAATGAATGGATCATCAATAAAAAAAATAATTGCATTCATAAATGAATGCAAATAAGGAGAATACATGGTTTGAAAAACTAACTATATTCGTCCTTTTTTTAGAATCATTGGTACAAATCAACTACTGCATAATAGGTCATGTTTTCTGCAGTTTTTTTTTTTTTTTTTTAAACTAATTTTTAACAATTCTAATAATTTCAGCACTCATTCAACGGAGCATAGTATTTTCTAACACTCACTTTATTCAGTACATGTTTTAATTTTGTTACAAAAAAAATTATTTTCCTTTTTCGAATACTGTTATTAGAGTATAACTCAAATTATTCTTTTTTTTTTTTTTTCCTTGAGTCTGTGGTTACAGTGTTTTGTATTTGTAATTAAAACTTTTGATAAAAATTTTATTTCCCACCGATATAATGAAAAGAAATTATCGATCAAGGATGAGTTGAATTCTATTTCAAAATATATTTCTACCATTTTTGAATTACTTATTCATGCTAACTTATGGGAAAACAGTTCCCTAAAATGAGAACATGTAAAAAAAAAAAATTATATACCCTTATTTTAAATATAGAACTTTTAAAATAGATGTACAAACTTTCATAGTTCCAGGATATTGTTTTAATTTTCTTTCATAGAAAGCACCATTTTATTTCATTGACCTTTAAAACTTTTTAATTCTTTTTATCTTTTTCACGACACCATGCATTTACAATTCCAAGTCTTTTTTATAAAAAAAAATATAAGATATTGAATTTATTCTACGCATGCAATAAGTATTTTGATAAATAGTTCTTTTTTAAAAACAACCTTCAAAATTAGATGTAACAATGCTTTTTACTGTTTTTCGTAGCAACTGATAGAAAAAAAATAATTGCAAAAATGGAAATGATAGTATTAGAACCAAATTCATGCATAGAATTGTGAAAAATGATTCTAAGAAATTAAGAAAAAGATAACTTAAAAATATTAAAATTCACTGTGGTGAAAATTTTAAAACATTATAATATCTTGAAAATAATAAAATTTTTAATTAATTATTTACTTAAAGAGGAAGTTTTTTCTTTCTTTAAGGAATGCATATTTTATGTGTATCCATATATAGTGTAAAAATTATTTTCTTATAATTTTACGAAATTGCTCAACTCAGTTTTGTAAAAAGACACCAATAGTCAATGTAATAATTAAAGCTCATAAATTTGCGCAATGTAATGGAACATAATATGTTTATATGAAATCACTAAAATTGTCATTCTGTAATTCTAATATCAGTTAATAATTTCAGTAAGTTTCTGTAATGTTAAAACAAATTGTGGATACTTACTTATGTGTAAATTATCCGTAAATTGCATTATAGATTACAAATAAATTTTTAAATAATTTTACAGTAATTGATAATAGAAATAATAAGCTGAACAACTTTTATATATGGTTTTTATCTGTGCTGGTAATATCTGTTTTCTTTTGCATCATGAAAATATGAAATTATCCTACTTTATGCAATCAAAGTAAAAGAAATTGCTTTATGTTAAAACTATCCCTTAAATTCATAACATTTTTCACGATAACATTTTTATACAACATGCATTTCTTCTAAAACTACAAACTCAAACAATAATATAAAAAGATTAAATATAAATCAGAAGATAAAATGTATTACCAAATAATGAGATGTGTACGATAGAAAATAATCCATTAATTATTTATTCTAATTATTTATTAAAAAATCTTATTTTAGGTATAATATTTAACACAAAAAAATAGAAATAATTCAAACTGTTTGCTAAAAAAAATTAAAAATTTTTATTTAAATTTTATATGAAAAATTGAGCATATCAATTCTCACATTTTGTACTATTAATAATATTTTCATAGATTATGTAAAATTTTTTATACTTGTAAGAAATTTGCTCAAAATAATAAGAAATTATCAAATTGAGAAAAATAAATCATTTTATTTTAAGTAAAGTGAAGTTATTAGTCTATGATATATTAAAAACAATGTTCGAAATTATTTCTGTTACAAAATACTTCAAGTTAAAGTAAAATATTGCAATTCAAAATCACAAAAAGGGAGAAAAAAAGGGATTATTTGATAAGCGTGTACGAAGTCGGTCTATCACTAAAACCTCCGAATACAAAGAGGGGTGGTAAAGTGATTGGCATTTACGAACTCTACAGCGTTCCAAAAGCTGTTACGAGGGGAAGGAACTCCTTGGTCGATTTCACGACCAAACCCGTCCTTTAGGATACTGTTCCTTTTGGTCGCGAACGCCCGTCCTCTAAAGGTTAATTTATATGTGTGTTTTGAATGTAGTGCAATTTGAATTTTGTTTCTGTACAATATGTATACTAAAGAGTGAAATTTGTGCTTGTAAAATTGAGTCTTGTGACATTAATGACTATTTCATGGTTTTCAGGCCTCAGTGCTCCTCAGCATTATTTTTTAAATACAACACACAATTGGGACCACCATTCCATGTCATTATTGATACGAATTTTGTAAATTTCTCAGTAAAAAATAAACTAGATATTATATCATCCATGATGGATTGTCTTTATGGGAAATGTAAGAAATTGATTATTTATTTATTTTTTATTTTGTTATTTATGTCCGCTTAGAGTTATTATTGGTATTAGAGTATTTTTCTCAATTTTTTTTTTTTTTTAAATAGAATTTTTTATGCAAAGAAATTGCAGATTGCTTTAGAAGTTATCATTCAATAAATAGCATTAAATGTTGCATATTGCAAATCTTGTGTTTAAGATTTTTTTTGATATAATTTCTTTTAATAAAAATTCAAAATTAATTACATTATTTTTATTTATTTATTTATTTATTTTGTATGGATCTTTTTTAAGTTGCCCATGTTATGTATGTTATGATTCAGTTGTCATACTATAATGGGTTAATGTTGCAATGTTAAAAATTGCTTTAATTTAGCTTTATTGAAATGCTTCATATTTATAAAAAAATATATATATATAGTTTGTATTATACATGTATTATTAAAAAAAATCAGATTACAGGTAATAATCGTAACATTTACAGGATATTATTTATTGACTTGTGTAAATTAAAAAGTGTAATGAATTCTTTGCTAGAGATATAAGTACCTAAAACTTTAGAATGTAATAGTATATTTCATGCATTAAAATTAAAAATGGGTTGTACTAGGAATACCTTGTATGTAATTTACATTATTTCTTATTGGCTTTGATTTATTAAAATACCTGTTTATTATATTACTGAATCCAATCGTTTGATACAGGGTATTAATGTTCCAAACATTTAGAGAAAAATTAGTCTCTTATTTTTGAGGATACAAATGGTGTTCATTACAATTTGTATCTTTTGCAAACTGTAGTTTTTAGCAAATAATATAAAAATAAATTTATTCTTTCAAGCATTTTCAAATTTAATATAAAGCTTTAAATGGAAAACTATCCTATTGTTCATGATCATTTTCTAAAACATAATTTCTTTTTGTGTTTCTTAAATTTCATTGAATACCACAATTTGTTGATTGAGTTTAAAATTTTGTGGACCTATGCAATTAATATATATATAAATATATATACACAATTGTTTATCAAACTAATGGAAACATTACAAAAGAATACAAAAACATGTATGAATGAAGCGTAAGGCTACCTTTTGCACATAACAGCCTGAATACATCTGGGAATAGAGTTGTATGAGTTATGTAATATATTTAAAGGAATATTACAAAATTATTTTTGAAGAAATGGAGAAAATTCAAAGAGAGAGGATGATGGTGGAGAATGGCTGTGAAAACTCTTTCTAAAATAGACCAGAGTGGTTCAATAATATTGAGGCTTGAAGAACATGAGGTTTGACTTCATCTTCATTTTCTTCAAACCATGTTTGAACAGGTCGAACAATATGGATTGGACATATGTCATTCTGGAAGACAGCAACACCTAATAGAAATGTTTGCATCATGGGGTGCACCTGGTTAGTTAAAATGTCTACTTACTTGTTGCATACTCTATTGCTCGACCTTCTAGGATTGCAATAAGGTCTGCAGAATACCATGAGATTGCTGCCCAAATCATTACAGAGTCCTCTCCATGCTTTACAGTTGGAATAAAGCAATCTGGATGATATGCTTCTACAGGCATTCTCCTGACATAAATACATCTTGTAGAGGGAAAGAAATGATTCATCTCACCATATTACTTTCTTCCATTCATCTTTTGACCAGTCTTTCATGATACCATCTGAGACTGTTTTGTTTTAATATTAGTGACAAGTGACTTTGAAATATCTACTCTGCCATAGATTTGTTGTTTATATAGCTCTCTTCTAATGGTTAATATTGAAACAGAAATCAAATGCTTTAATTCTTCAGTCACTTTGGCTGCAGTTTTCTTTTGGATTCCACAATCTGCTCAATATCCAATGGTCTCTATCAGTTTGCTTTTTCCTTTGACAACTATTGAGTCTAGTGGGGTTCCTTTCCCTTGTATGTGGAATGTTGTCATGACTGTTGAGACTGTACCTCTAGAAACTCCCACAATGCCGGCTGTTGTGTTTACATATGCTTCTACAAGCAAGCTGCAGCAATTTGCCCTCTCTGAAACTCTGCAAGATATGACATCTTGCATGACTAAGAAGAAACAAGAATTGCCCAAGCTTCATATTAACTCAAAAGTCATAGAACAATTTATTAACTATTTTTAAATAATAAATAGGGGTTACCAGACAGTTAGGTAATTAATATGAAACCTGTTCATCAACACTGTTCATATTTATAGGTGTTTCCATTACTTTGATAACCACCTGTATATATACAGATGGAGGACAAAATAATACGAACACCTGTGTAAAGGTATGACGTATTTCACATCTGCAGTACAGCCGCGCCACCTTCAAAAACGTCATTTCAAAAAGGAATGATTGTTGGAGCACGTTTAAGTGGAGCATCAGTTACGGAAGCAGCAAACCTTTTGGGGTTTGCAAGGAGTACGTTATCAGCCGTTATGTCACAGTACACGAAAGAGGGTAAGACGACGTCTTCGAAGCACAACAGTGGCCGAAAGTCAAAGCTTGCTGATAGGGATAGATGGGTCTTGAAGGGCATAGTAGCCCGAAAGCACAAGCAATCGTTATCCGAGATAACATTCGAAATAAACAGTTATCTCCATGGACCCTTTTCAACCAAAACTGTCAAAAGGGAACTCCATGCTTCGAACATTTATGACAGAGTGGCTATTCATAATCCCTTGGTAACAGCAACTAATGCTTTCAAGCGACGCCAATGGTGCCGAGATCACAAAGGCTAGTCCTCACAACATTGGCAGCAGGTAATATGATCAGATGAATCGTCATTCACCCTATTTCAGACAACCGGACGTGTTTATGTGTGGAGAACACCCAGAGAAGTGTTTAACCCTGAATGCCTCTTGACGACTGTGAAACATGGGGAGGGGGTTCCATTATGGAATGGGATGCGATATCTTGGCTCGGTCTTAGACCACTTGTTATTCTGCATAGGAGAATCAAATCCATTCTCTATCTAAGGTTTCTAGGAGATCATGTCCATCCTTTTGTCCAGACTATATTCCCTGAAGAGGGACCGCTTTTTCAAAATGACAACACCCCTATCCACACTGCTAGGTGTGTTCAAGCATGGTTCAAAGAGCATGATGATGAAGTTGAACATCTTGCTTAGCCCCCTCCATCTCCGGACTTGAATATTATTGAACATTAATGGGAATATTTGGAATCCAAACTTAGTTCCCGATTTGCACTTCCATCCAGCTTTTCGGAATTAGAGACCGTTCTGCAGGAGGAATGGCTTAATATTCCTTTAAATATTGTCCATGACCTTTATGCATCTATCCCACGTCGCATTAAATCTGTACTTCAGTCAAAGGGTGGTCCAACCTCCTATTAATAAAGATTTTCCATTATTTCACAGGTGTTCATATTATTTTGTCCTCCTTCTATTTATATATTTATAATATAAATTTTTTATACGAAAGCAATCCCCCTCTTTATAATATATGATTGCATCAAAGCAATTAAATTTAATATTCTTAAATATATTTAAAAAAATTATATTTTATGCTTTATGTTTTTTACAATCATGTCATTTAGAAATTCATGAAATATTCTAAAATTCTATATTTTTTAGGTATACCATACATCACAGATTGTGTTTTGGGTGAGTTGGAGAAACTTGGGAAAAAATTCAGATTGGCTCTGAAGTAAGATTTAGATAAAACTTTTAAAAAATATGTTTTGTTTTAAAATATTTTTTAAAATTGTTTTTAAAAACTGCAATAATAGGCTAGGCCACTTAGTAAATTTAACTGGACCTTAAACTACTTACATAGGGTGATGTAAAACTGCATGAAATACTATATTTGGTATCTTCCTTCTTTTGAATCTTTGACTTGAGGTCCTTTACTGATTGCTGTTGTGCAATTGCTAAACAATATTAGTTAAAACTAATTTAGTTAATGCATTATCAGTCTTCATTTTTAAGTAATGTATAAATACAGGATTATTTTAGTATGTATGTATATGATGCATAGATATCATATATTTAAGATATTAAATAATTGCTATTTCTTAATATCAAATTATATTTTATTATCACTCATCACTGTCATATAAACAATTCTATTTTTGGATTTTTTTATATGATTCAGGTAATTTTATTATATATATAATGTTCTATTAATTGAGAAGATACTAAATTGCTAAGTGCAGGGTCTTGATCTAGTCTGAGTTCTTTTCTTTTCCTTTTTTTTTAAAATAAATTTTAAGTTTGTCTTAAATTTTATATAAAGATTTTTTTTTTTTGCTACTAGACCAAACATTGAACAATTTGCCTTAGATTTTTTTTGTATATTCATTTATTGAATTAATTTGTTCATTTTTAATTCAACGAATAAAAAATATATTACTTTAATTATCCTTTTCTTTATCCACTAAATTGTGTATTTTATAAATGCAATTATAGTATCATAATTTTGAAATACATTTGCTATTATTGATTATTTAAAGAGACTCACAAATTGAGTTACCATAAGATATTCGACACCTTAAAACAATTGGAAATTAGAAGTAAACATGCATTGTTTAAGCTTTATGTAACTTTTTATTTGTTAAATTGCAGCAATGTATCTAATCATACATTATTTTGTCTGATAATAAGATTTGAATTAGTATAATTTTTTTTAAAAAAAAACTTAATAGTATAAAAAAGCAAATGAACACACACTAGGCCATAGGTTGCAATTCACAGACTTCTAGGTGTTGGCTTAGCCATTACTGGAGATCAATGAAATTATAAAAAATGCTTACAAACAGTTCAAGAAAATAATAGGAAGACAAGAAGTGGAAAGCAATAAAAAAATATTTTTTAAATGAATAAATAAAACATGAACCCCTATTATTTTTGTGTTCTGTGATTTTTATTTTTGTATCAAATTGCTTTAAAATTATTTAATATTTACATTACTTGTATTTTTAGCAGAAGTTGACTTTTTTCATGTTTCTGTATTTTATAACTAATAACAATTGTACAAAAAAAAATGCTATTCTAGAAGGATCTTTGGTCTACATAAATTTAAGAACTCCTACACTGAGCTTTCTGGGATAATGTTAAAATTGGAAAGTTTTTTAAGTGTATAATGTGTTATGGACCTCTTAAGTGCAAATTTCTGTAGAAGATTCGAAAGATCAGGCTGTTTAACTTTGAGGTTTTATCCTACATATTATTGGTCCTTTATCATAGTTTCAAATCTGAAAACAATTTGCTATAAAAATATATTAAGCTTCTGCTGTATAAAGATGTATAACTGATGAGATAATATCAAATCAAATGTCAGCATAGTTAAATGTAATAAATTTATGATTGTTAAATGGGTCTTTGGCATGTATTCTATAAGTGTATTGTATTGAAGAAAAATATTATGAATGTGCATAAAATTTTGTAAAATATTAATAAAGTTACATCGTAAGAAAAGTAGCTAAGGAATAAGTATTATTCCACTTCTTTCACCCTAAATGATATTCCCTTCAAGTTAAACTACTATTATAGAAATATACATGTGTTCTAGATTCTTCTTGGTCTTACAACTGGGCGCTAATAGCAAATGATTAAGTTAGCATGTTGCATCATTTCATTGGTACAACTATTATCTTTATCTGTAATAGGAAAAGAATCGCCTAAGAAAAATGCTAATGATTGCTATTGCAGTTGTTGAAGTATTTTTAAAACAACTAAAAATAGCCAAGATAGTTGTATGATATTTTTTAAAAAAAGCTGTGATCGCATGTCTCCTCTTCAAACTGTTTTGTCACACTTCGATTGGTAGGGGGCTTGGTGACCTAATTCAGTCACCACTTCTTCAATTACTGATAAGTAATCTGTATCTTCCTGAAACCAAGCAAATCAACTAATAGCTGTAATGTACAATATTATGTACATAAGGATCAATTAATATACGGAACAGATTTTATCCAGATACATCTTTTATTTCTTAGTAATAATTAAAACTTAACACTATCCCTTCATATGTATAAAGAGAATCAAATGCTAGTTGAGATCTAGAGGGCCAGGTGGAACAGACACTGCCTTCTATGAAGAAGAATAAACACATAACTAGAACACTTAAATATTATGTCAATATGAAATATTTAAGAACTAGTGGTTTTTTTTTTTTTTTAAGTATCAATTTAATACTACTTATTTCTTAATGTTGCTTTACAGAATTGTGAAAGATCCACGATTTGTAAGACTTCATTGCTTGCACAAAGGAACCTATGCTGATGACTGCATAGTACAAAGAGTGAATCAAGTAAAATATTTTTAATTGAATTATTTTTAACAATATTTCTATTTTTACAAATTTATGACTTTTAGAATTGTTTCCTCCCTGGACTTTTCCTGGTTTAATTAAATTTTATCCTGGTGTTTTTTTTTTTTTTAAGACAAAGCAAGTGTTTAAGCAATTAGGTTTTCCAATACAGCAGTGGCAAGAATCATACTTGTTTTCAAATTTTTTTTCTCATATTTTAATTCATATCATAAGACGTGACTTAATTTTATTAGACTCAACATATTCTGGTGGGTGATGGAACTTTAAACCATTTCTGGACATCTGTATGTATATGAGCAAATATAAAATGCACTCAATTTCCAACTTGAACCAAATGTGATAGGTCATTTTCTTGTTCATCTTCATGCATACATGCTGAGTCTTGAAGCATTTTAAAAACTTAAATATTTAGTTAAAAAACTAGCTTATGTCCATTTAGTTAAAAAACTAGCTTATGTCCATAGGATTTAAGATGCATGTAGATTCGAACTTCAACTCAAAATGAAATAAAAGTGACACATATACATGTATTTTTTAATTATATAAACATAGTGCAAAAGACAATGATTTGCAGTCTTCCTGATGATTTTTTAAATGAGCATATAGTATTTGTTAATAGTTAGTGTGAAGTTTTATTATTTAAATATATATATATATATATAGCATTGGGTTTGAGGTCCAGTTTCTAATTGAAAATTAGACTTTGTATGAGTGAAATTTTTCTGTTTTTCCTTAGTGTCTAGCACAAATTATCTGATAATTGTAAAAAGGGGTTTTGAGACGTATCTGTGTGTGAGATGAGGAAGTAATTAGTTTGCCTTAGTTAAAAAAATAAAGAACTTAGAAGCACATACCAATGATGATGTGTGACTCCAAACATAAGCTTTGCTCAATTTGAATCTCTACTAAATGAAAATAATTTAATTAAACAAAAAATATGAATATATGTAAAAGTATGTAAATAAATATATAAGTAAAGTAAAAGCAATGTATATGTAATATAATTTTAATAAAAATAATATTTTTATATAAATTATCATACAATGTATTATAGACATCATATCTCAAGAACAAACAATGTCCAACATAATTATATGTATAAAAAAATTTATTAATTCATAACTCACAACAAAAAAAGAACAGTTTATTTTCCTATGTAAGTTTTTTAAAAAATTAAAATATTAATCTCATCATATCTTCCCCTTCTCCTAAAAAAATTAATTAGTAATTTTTTAAAATTAAAGTTTGTTAAAAATTATCCCCACATTACTTCTTATCTATGTAGTTTTGTTCTTTTGGTAATTTATTATTATTTTTTAAGCAAAAATATTTTGAATCTATTTTCTACCTCTTTTTTAACAATAGGTGAACATGCCAATGAAATCTTAACATGATTTTATAGACATGTCTTAAATACTACAGGTAAAATAATAAACAGAATAATCTGAACTAAATAAATTAAATGCTTTTATTGTAATAATTTTACATATATCAGGCCATGGAGTGTGACTTATAGCATTTGCATTTTTGATTTTTGCTACTGTGATGAATTTTCTTCTAAGACTAATGTCATTGCCCATCTCATAAGTCATGGATTCAGACTCACAATATTTTTGAGCCAAACTTAGGGATTATAGTCCATCATGATGAGAAATTTAGTTTATTTACCCAAATAACAATGTAATTTCTTAACAGGGTATATCAGACTGCATTCTCTTTTTCTGTGGTAGTATATCACTTCTGAATTTCAGAAAGCTTTGTTATGAGATATAATGCAGCATGTTCTTTGCCTTGATTATTTTGAGTTTAAAATTATACCCTTACCAGAATTTGAAGAATCAATTTGTAATATAAACTCCTTATTGAAATCAGATGGTAAAATATAGGTATCATCTAAATAAAGGAAACATTCACATCTGTGAAGAAGTTATGCAATGATTTTTTCAAGTAAAATGGTGCATTTTTAAATCCAAAAGGCATGCAGGGTGCATAAATGTTTCAAATAACTAAAGTGGTTAAACTTTGGTCATTAGGTGTTAATAGTATTTGCTGGTATTCCTTTGTTAAATTTGTAACTGATTTGTATTTTGCTGCTTTTACAATTTGTAATTGTTCTATGTTTGATAAAGGGAAGAATTGTGTTATTGTTTAAATTTCTATAATCAATCCTAGGTTTAGGATCTCTTCCTGCTACTTCTACTAAAATCATATGAGAGGTGTAATCTGAATCTCTTATTTCAATTATTTTGTGTTTAAGCATTTTCTCAATTTCGACTTGTAGTAGGTCACTTTGTTGTGGTGTAATTCTATCGGGCTTACATTGGATTGGAGTATTTTCTGTCAGTTGAATATCATGCATTGAAAAATGGTTTATGTGAAAATATTTTTTAAAAATTTTAATAGCTAGTTCTGTAATTTTTGATTTTTTGTTCATTTAGCTCATCATTTAATGAACTACTTTCCTTTATTTCCTCAAAATCAAATAGTATTGTTTTGGAGTCAGTTGATGGAAAATTTTGGTCCATATCTTGTCTATTGTTGATTGTAATAGGATTGTCTTTTTTCCTTTCAAAACTCAACATTAGTTTCATATAATTTCTACTCAATCATCCCAGGATCTTTCAATTCTACGGCTTGTTTGTTTGGTTTAGTCATTAATACACCTTATACTAAATCTACCCTGAGAAATTCTTTTGATAGCACTATGATCATATCACACTTTTCTTTTAATTTGAATTTCCAGCATTTTATCTGAACCCATCTCTTTATATCTTTTTAACTGATTTAATAATTAAACATTTTACATAATATTACTCAAATCATTTTCAGGGTCCATCCATTGTTCGTATAGTATCATTACAGGTGTTATAAGATTTTACTATAAATAAACTAATTCTGTTGATTTAAAACCACTGCTTTCATGTGTAGTAGTTCTTAAAGCAAATAGAGCTGCAGGAACTTACTTCTCCCATTTGGATCTGCTTCCACACAAGACTTTTAAATTTCTTTTGATGGTTCTGTAAAACCTTTCAACTTGATTTCTTTGAGGATGGTATATTGAGTTTCTAGCTATTTTTATTCCAAATTCTTCTAAAAATTTTACAGTTAGATTGTTTACGATACTATGATTGTTTATAAAAAGTACTCTGGCTATATTTCCTTTGGGGAAAACCCATTCTGCAGTTTATTTGTCACTTGGCTTCCATTTTTGTTATTAATCTAATATAGGGTACAGTCTATGGATATTTTGAATCCAAAGGATTAATTGTAATTAAATATTTATTTCCACTGGGAGTCATCAGTAATGAACAACATGTAACAATTTATTTTTGAGAGTACTTCTGTAATTTTGGGTACTAAAGTCAATGGTGCTTATGTTCTGTCATCATATTTTTCCCAGTCTAAAACTCATAATGTGTGTTTTAACATGCTGTTAACTTTTTGACAAACAGAAATATTTTGTCAATCTCTCTTTAGTTTTAATGCCTAAATGTCTAGAAAGACTGGTATGACATATTTAATTTATTTGATCTTTAAATTTTTCATTTTTCTTTCATTTTCTCTTTTATCAATTTTCCTTTTTGCCAACAATCTGTTATCTTTTATTTTGAAATCATTTATTTTATTCATATTTTCATTTCAAATTCACTAAGTAATAAAGCTAGCTCTCTGTTTTAATGTTAAGCTTAATAAATTCCGTAGAATTAACTTAAATTCCTTAATTGCCAAACCTTCATCAACTTGTGCCAAATCTCTTCAACAATTTCAGTACCTAAAATTTTTCCTGGTTGCTCTATTTCATCATCTCTTGTTCTTTTTGTTTGAGATCGTGTGAAAAACACATTTTAAAAAGGGGCTTATCTTTACGCAACAGAGCAGTTTTGCTGCCCAATACATATTTTCTAATATCCTTTATAACAACAGCTGGTTTTGTTTTTGTATGACCAAATTCAAAATTAATTTCAACTTCCACTAAAGGTAGGCACACTAAAATGTCATTCAAAAGATATTGTATCCAAACCATGTTCCCTAGTCATATTTCCCATGATCTACAAATTTTTGAAAAATAACATCTACTGGGGGCTCCTGTATCTTGAAAAATAGGCATTTCAAATACATGATTTAAACCTTTAATAGTATATGCTTTAATAAGTTGTCTTTAGAAAATATGTAATTTATCATTTTATTTGCTTTTATGTGAGTGCATATTTGAATCAATGTGGTCAATGTTTTTTATCATAGTAATTATTTTTTCTTATTTTGAAATGGATCTTGCTTATGACCTTTTTGTTGTCAATAGTCATTCCATTTAGCAGGATATTTTAAGTGAAGTGGGTGCTCTATTTTCAGGAAAATTATCATAACTTGATTTAAATAGTCTTTTATTATTTCTCTTCATTTGAGTGGCAAAAATTTTTAGTTTTACTGTCTCTCTCATTTTCAATTTTTTTTTAATTTATTATTATTATTATTATCATCATTTAGGGTGAAATGCTAGTGATCCTTTTATCCATAAAATGTTCTTTAATAACCACAGAGGGCTGCTTTTCAAAAGTTTTGATGCTTAATAATTCTAACTATTCTGCTAAATTCTTTTAATTGTTAATGAAAAGTCCTACCGAATACTTTCAGAAGCTTTTTGGTGTTAAATAGTTGTATGAATTTCTCCACTCTCAACTTAAGTCTTTGTAACTATAAAGTTTTATGACTCATGCTACTTCACATCATCTTCTAATTCTGAAGCAATAAGTTGAACTATCTCAGAAGATAGCATTGAAATAAACTGAGTCACATTGGGGTTTGCAGCCAGTATATTCATAATTCGAAATTGACATTTAAATGACACCACAAATAAACTAATTATATATTTTTTGGGATTAAAACATGGTACATTATAAATTCTTATTTTCTAAGTTGAGCAGATAATTTCATAAAATGCATGGGTGGTATACATGTGGCTCTTGCTTCCTATTTAAATTTTTTCAACTCAAAAGACTTGCACTTCCCACTTTTCTTTTTCACATTCTCTTTCTCACTGTTTTTCTATTTATCTTTATTGGTACCAAGTAATTTAAGCATAAATTCTTATCTGCAAAAGTTCCAGTCAGAACTTTCAGCAATTAATTTATGCTAATGAGCAATTTTTAATTCAGATTTTACATTTAAATCCAAATCTTCAGCTAATACTTGTAAATCTTGTTTCCTATATCTAGCTAATAATCCATATCAAACTAATATCTGCAATAGAAATTTAAAATTTATAGATTGTGATGATATCAAGGAATATAATTTATAAGACTAATTTGTCACTTTTTTTTAAATAATCTTGTTTATAAGTATTTAAATACTCTGATCCTAAAAATTTTACTTTCTATTTTCTCATAACTTTTTTCAATAAAACACAAAATGCAGTAAAAAAATGACTTAAACAAATCAAAATGTTATAAAATATATATGATATAGTGTTAACATTTTAAATTACAATAACTTCTAAAAATTCATTAATTTGTTACCTAGTCTGTAAAAAGTATATTTGTTTTTCAATACAAAACTGTTATATAAACTTTAAAATATATGATATTAATAAATAACCGTAAGTAATTCAAATCTGTTCCACTAATTGATGAGAATTATTAAATCCAACTTGGCCAATTTTACAAAACAATGGAGTATGAATAGGCTATGACTGGTTGGCTAAAACTTTTTCTCAAAAATTTAAACTCTTTAGCACAATATAGCTATACTATGCTTGATTGACAAAAAATATTTATCCTAATCAATATGCCAAGATGACACAACTTTTAAATATTGCTCTATAACAAATACCAAATATAATTTTATACTTTATATTATTGCCAACAGTTCTCGTAATCGGACATGCACCAATATTAAATAAGAAGCTTATGAAATCTCTGTATATGTTAGAAGAACAGCATAGATAGTTATACATGAATGAAAAATTCGATAATAGCCAATTTCTGCTGGGTAACTTCTTCAGGCAACTACACAAATATGACTCATGAGACCAGCACTATCACAATCATACGAGTGCTTTCATCAAAATCAATAATAATTTCAGTAACATCAAAATCATTCAGATCATTCAAAATGAATTTAGATCAGAAATCATAATTTCATAAAATTTTATTTTCTTGCATCTGGCTGAACTGCATATGCACTGCTCAAAACAATTAAAGGAATTGAGGTTTTGGGTGGATTAAGTGGCTGGGGAATGGTTTATATTATTGATACATGATCGACAGATGTGGTAGGCTATAAAAGAAAAAAAAGTCAAGCATGTTTATCAGAAAAAAATTGCATTTTACTTAGCATATGGACACGAAAGGAAAAAAATACAATTTGTGCATTCGAGAAAAAAGAAATAAAAAAGGGTATTTACTTAAAGAAAAAAGTTTTTAGTTGGGGGTATGGTTTCCCCGGACGGCCAGCAACGCTTAACACCTTTGAGGCATGGAGTCAATGAGGCTATTTATGAGGATCTGGGGTATTCTATCCCACTTCTCCAGAAGTGCTCTTTCCAGTTCTTGTTCGGGGGGTGGCAGGCAACCAGCAACTCGTCGGCCTAGAATGTCCCAAGCATGTTCTATTGGGTTCATGTCCAGAGAACATGCTGACCATTTAATTCGTACGATTCTTTCCTCGAAAAGGAAATCATCCACTATGTGGCCTGCAGTTGTCGTCCATTAAGATGAAGCCATCTCCAATTGTTGCAGCGTACAGGACTATAATAGGTCTTAAGATCTCATCCCTATATTGGCAACAGGTCAGAGCTCCATTTCATATGATGTAGAGATTGGTGCGCCCATCAATGGAGATGCCAGCATAGACCATCACTCCACCTCCGCCAAATCTGAAACTTCCAAGAACGAACGCAGAATTGTTTCTAGCGTTTTGTTCCCTCCAGATAAAAATATGCCTATCATCAGGACGAACAGAAAAACAGGACTCGTCAGAGAAAAAACATTGCGCCATTCATTTCTTCTCCAGTTCACATACTCGGTTGCCCTCTCCCTACGGACGTGACGGTGCCTTGCTCTTAGTGTAACACATACCATTGGTCGGCGAGCATACAGTCCTACAGCATGGAGCCGGTTTCTGACAGTTTGAGTCGAAATTGCGATCTCAGTAGCCGAGCTAAGGTGTTGCTGAAGAAGAGTGGCATTCATATTTCGGTGTCTCAGAGACGTTAGTGTTAAATATCTATCTTCATTGGGCATTGTTGCACGTCTTCAACCTTTCCCTGGTCTTTGGCCTGCACTTCCAGTCTCCAAGAAAGGTTTCCAGATTCTGGAAATCATATTTTGTGCAACTCTAGTAACTTCTGCTACTTCGGCTTGTGTTTGGTCCCCCCAACTGTCCAACATTTCTCCAGGCTTCTGAATCAGTTAAATGTCTTCGTTGAGACATCGCAATCATCAAAACAACACACTTATTGAGTGTCGATCATTATTTTTTGCTTTGTCTTTTGTTAAGTTGAAAGGCAAATTTCATTCGCTGGCGCTAAAGCTTCGTTTTTGACATTAGACTCAAAATTTGCATACTCTGAAGTTTGAAAATGAGAAAAATTTGCTTTTGTGACTCTTTTCTTCCATTTTCTGCAAAAAAAAAAAAAAAAATTCTTATACCGTTATTTTATATAAGATTGAAAATATCCTTTAATTGTTTTGAACAGTGTAGAAGCACTTGTTGAATCATGAGCTTGCGTGTATCTTTAATAAGTTTATTGGCTTTGGTACCCTATTGATCATGGTTACAAAATCATCAACGTTGTTGTTTCACTGAGTCTTGGGTTCGAGTCGGGATGGTACTAAAGACCTGCCATGTAGCAGAGATGAAGCACTTTGAATCTGTCAATGCTTCAAATCTTTTGGTTAATGTGGTGTGAAAATTTGGAGATGTTTCAGGTGCCATCGTTGTCATTTGACAAGGTTCAAATTTCAAGGTCTGTGGCTAATTACCATAATGTTTATTCTCAGTCCATCATTAAGAAACAGTTGATCAATCTAGTAAATATGTTTTCGTACATATGGCAGCACTACCTATAGAAACACATGACAAATCATGAACTCTCATGTACTTCTATTAAATTCTTCAAAAAGTGCATCATTTTTAATACTTTTAATAGTACTGAAGACTATTTGTTATGGGATATTGATGAGGAAGTGGAAATAGACTGCTAGGTACACAGAATGAGACTCATATGATGAGTTTCTCAACAACAAATGTTTGAATTTGTCCTATAAGATAACCTGGGATTCTGGGGTTGGGGGGCTTTTTTTATTATTCAACTATAGTCTTATCTGCTGAAATCTACAGTATGTCAATCAAGAAAGTTGCATATTTAAACATTTCGAGTTACATAAATAAAGTTAGACAACAGGAAAATTGTGTATTTATTTGATTAAATCAGTTTGTGTTATTTCTGATTTCAATTACTGGTTGTTGTTTTTTCCCTGATACATGTTATTTTCATCAGTGTTAATATTGTAACTCCTAATTAGGAAGTTTTTTACATTGTTCTATTTCAATATCTAATACACTATTACCCTTTTATTTTGTCTAAAAGGGTAATAGTGTTACATTTATTTTTGAAGGATACTATTATGTGTAAATTAATTTCTATAACTCTTAAGTTAGAAATTTAAAATAATTGAGTAAATATATACATATTATTATTCAAAGTTCAGGTAAATATTTTAGTCTTAATTTTTTGATTATTTTTTTAGTCAAAATGCTACATTGTTGCCACTTGTGATAAAGATCTGAAAAGAAAAATAAGAAAAATTCCAGGAGTTCCCATAATGTACATAAATAAGCACAGGTTTGTATTGATTTCAGCTCATAATTCTTTTGTTGTATTTTGAGTAGTAAATTACAAAGTTGCTTTTCATAGAAAAAGTACATTATTCCTTTCTTGAGGTCCCTTAGACTTTCATTTGTTAGATAAGTATGGTATATAAGTATTATTACTTTTAATGGTCCTTGAGGTACTCTAGTTATCTTTTTCTTTCTCAAGGAGCTTACTGTCTTTGATAAACTTGGGTGATGTGCTCCTGAGATACCTTAGCAATCCTTCTCTGTTTTCAACCTTCTTCTCAACCAGTTTTTACCTTCCCCCCCCCATTTTTTTTAAATATCTATATTGTTTGGTGCAGCTTAGCATGATTTGTCTTTTGTGCCATAAACCTTGACTTTCATTCACTTCATTCTTGACTTTCATCCTTAAGCATTCTTTTGACACTTGCATTGTTTGAAGTCAAGGACATTCCATTGAATTTTATAATATGTGATTAATACTATAAATACTGTATTCTTTTAACAACTTGTTGAATTTTGAATCATAAACAGGATTTCTTTTTAAATATTTTTATTCACTCTTTATTTCTGTTTTATATTATAGAAAAAAGTTTTAAAGTTCATTTAATGTTTTCCAATCAAACAATAAATATTGAATTGTATGAATTTTTTTTTCTTTCAGATATTCCATTGAAAGAATGCCAGATGCTTTTGGTGCTCCTCCTTTGTAAATGTGTAATAAAAAGTATAGTATTTCTTCTTATAGTTTCATGTGTCTTTAAATTCATTTATATTCTCATATTTTGCCATTTGATTTCTTGTTAAAAGAATAATGAACTGTTAAATGTGGTATGAATTGTAAGTGATAGCAAGCAATTTAAAATGCAGTATAAATCAGTTATTCATTGATAGTGCTTTGTATTTATATGAGAAAAATGTTTAAACTGGAAATTAATAGAAATTTGGATTTTTTTTCTAAATATTTTTGTATGAATACGAAATATTTTGTGTATAAATATTTAGTGTATGAATACGAAAGTATGTTTTGAAAACTCGTTTTTGTGTTTTGCAAAATATTACTATAGGCATTTAATGATAGTTACTAATACTAATTATAAAAGTTTGTTAATAATTTTTGTTTTGTTAGTAATTCGATAAAGGTGAAAGAAGTCTATTAAGGAGTTCTTTATTACTTTTAATATCCGGACCTAACACATATAACACACAAACTAAATTATTTATAGAAAAAGAATCGTACAGAAATTTCTTGCGATCTTCATTATTAAAACCAGTAGGAAATGAGGAAAAACTTCTCAATTTTTTTTCTTATATTACAGTCAAATGCTTTGTTAAATATTATAATGTTTAACAACCTAATTGTTTGAATGTTTCCTTTTTTTTTTTTAAGAAAGGATAACACACAGAAGGATTATAATTAAGTGTGATCATTATATAGTTTGGGAGCACAGTCACTGAATAAAACTTTATTCCGTATATAAACTGAAAGGAAAATAGAGGAGATTATACTTACCCCTCTTTTTAGAAAAGATGTATCCTTTATACTTGAACAGTCACAAGCATAACAAAGGCATGTAATAACTGTTTGTTTAGCACTGATTTTTCACAAATACTGGAATAGAGGCACAACACCAGGTATCAATTTTTGTAGCTTATGAATAAAATAAGTATCGTTTGTTCTCAGAAATACTCACAAGTTCTCGAGCATAAGTACCCTTTTACTTAGTGAAGAAGGCAAGCGTACATGTTTTTTAGGGCAGCAACCAATCTGTTAACCTGTTCGCGAAGTGTGTTTCAGTTCACTTTTCAAATTTTAATTTAACTTTAAATCCTGGTTCATTTGCTGAGCCCTTGTGTGGAGGTTGGCATTGGTATGTTAAAAAGAACCAAGCTCATTTTTAAAAGAAAAATAGTTTATTCAATGAAAAAAAATTTTTAAAAAATCTAATTATGGTAATCTGCGTTGTAGGTGAGGGACAATTCACACACACAAATATATATATTAATATCCTTGCTCTGAACAAGAAGTGACATCATACGAACAATAGATTAATATGCATTTTATATAAAAAAAATAAGAATTGTTACTCTACAATATCAAAGAGTTATATCATGAGTGATTGCTTATCGAGGGAGGCTTGTAAAGAAGATTCGCTTGTTACTGAACCATGTGTTAACAAGGTACAACAGTAAATCATGAAAATGCATGGCATAGCTATAACGGATAAGCACCAAATGTGAAAAGAAACGAGGGATAATTATATATAAATATATCTTTACAATCCTATTATCATTGCGGAGAGATTAAATAAAATTAAAATATGGAGTGCTCATAAATCTTAAATAATTATAAGAATCATATAAATATACTGTTTAATCGCAAACCTCAGTAAAAAAATGAATAAATTTCTTTAAAATTATTGAGTTACAAAATTTGAGTTTATTTTTAAGACACATTCATTAAATATAAATATCAATTTAATAATGATTCATATATTCAGTATAAAGCTCCCATCTACCTGCCATTTTTTATTTCGTGAACGTAATGTTAATCCTATGGAATTTCATCTGTGAACGTCCTCAAATCTATACTACTTTATTTATATTAATGCAAGTAGTGCATCCAAAAGAGCAAAAAGATATAGACTTGAGGACGGTTAAAGAAATTCCATAGGATTAATAAAACATTGTCGAATTCAAAATGGCATAAGTCTTAACATAAGTTTATAATTAATTTTTCATGAAATTCAATGGAAAATATGATGCCAATTTTTCTTAAAAAATGTAATTAAACCATTTAATCGAAATACAGTAAAAAAATCATGTGATTTCAAAAGATCTTTACAAAAGGGTGTAGCAAAAAATTTTCATTCTTTGTTGGGGAAAAAAAGTGCAAGAGACTATCAGTTTCACATCTTTATATAAGTAGGGAGAAAGTTTGGATTCACATGAGTATTATTTTCACACATTATTATGAGTTTAAAATATTCTTAATGAAGTTTCTGCCAAAAAAGGGGGGAAACATTTTATGTTAAACATTTTGAGGAGGAAAAAAGTGCGTTATTAAGACGGGTTTTTTTTATATCTTTAATCGAACTGGTGACCGTGGTGGAATGGCGTTGATTCCTTCGAGTTCTGATCCCATTAAAAATTCGCCGTGTTGCGGAATAGATGCACGTTAAATTTGTCGAGACTCCTTGGAATAGTATGGAAGTTTGGAGAGAAGTGCCAGCTCGGGTCTCTTCTTCGACTCTTGACCAAAGCCCAAAATTATGGGTTCCGTCACCAATAACTTTTGTGTTGTTTCTCAGAGGGATGGGGAAAAAATCAATCAAACAGAAAAAAATACGGATGAGGAGGATTGTTTATTTCCATCACTGTGAGAAACAATACGAGGGCTTTGGCGATGGACTTCGAAGTTTTGAGCTTCGGTAAAGAGACAAGGGTGACACATGAGCTGGTATCTTTATCTCCAAACTTCCACACCACGCCTACGAAAGGACTTTGAGCCATGGTAGACTTAACGTGCATCATCCCCGGCTACGCGGTTGCTCTTTAATGGCATCAAGGCTCGACGAGATCCGCCGGCATGACCACTAGGTTACCGCGACCACCTGAAAAGATTGTATGGGACTGTTAAAATAACTAACGTGTTTTAATTTGCATTTTCGTGATTTGATTATTGTTCAACTGTAGCGGAATATTCAAATATTCATATAGTAACAAATGATATTGGCCTTGAAATTCAGATTTTAGAAAATGTCGATATTTCGTAGAATTAAAGAACTAAGTAAAGGTGTTACTTGTTTATGGCGATGGAGTATGATTACGGTGTTCCTAATTTTCTATTAATTGAATATACCACCTCAACGTAATTAAATAAGGAAAAAAAAATCATAATCTATAATTTCACTGAAAGATTACTAAAATTTAAAAATAAAAATGTGAAAAAAAAAGGATTCGTTTCGCAAAGGAATGTGGTAAAAGAGGCCAAAAGAACTCGTTTTGAATCAAAAGGGTTTTTTTTTATTTAATTGTTTAGTTAAACAAGAAACTTAACTGTTTTTTCGTCGCAGCTCAGGTGTCGTCCTCGTCACTCGATCAAGCTCTCAAATTACGGGGTCCGTCGCCAATGGCACCCGTGTTTCTTCCAAATGCGGTGTTAACAAACAATCATATGTGTATAAATACTTTTTGCATTTAATCACTGGGTTGTGGTCACTATGGTTGCCGCTCTGATCATGATAATCCGTCTCAGGAACACGCGCTGAAATGAAAATAAAAATTATTTCAACGAAAATATAAGGTATTATATTCGAAAAGAAACTGTTTTAAGTTAATTTGCCATAATGGTACTGAGCTTCCCTAAGATTGTTAACTCTGCACCACTGGTACGGGCAATGGACTTGAGGTACTAATGATTTTACTTCTATAGGTATGACCCAAAGTGGTACATGCCCGGTACTGTTTTGACACCCAACTAATTTCTACCTTTCCTAATTTTTCCACATCACAGCTCTGAACCCGGTCACCACACTACCCTGTGGTGACTGGTATGAAGATATCCACTGTGCTCACGTCGTAAAGGAGATTGAAATGGCCCATGTGGTGTAAAGCACCCTGCCCTGGGATTATTGACCTGGGGACTTAACCTCAGTATGACCCGAGGCCTTGTGATCTTTTTCTGGGTTTACTGTCTTGTAAACACGTGAAACCCTGGTTACCCTAGCGATCCTTCTATTTTCCGTCCTTCGTCATCCAGTTCTCTCCCCCGTCTAGACCATAGCACCTTGTTTATCGCAGCATAGCACATCTGACTCTAGCGCCAATAAACTATATTCAATAACTCACACAGCTCGAATGTTTGTGTTCTTTGCGTCATAAAACTCTTACACAACACACATGGATTATGTACAGAAATTAGGTCACAATTTGGAAACCGAACTTACGCTTCTTACGTGTATATTTTAAAACATGTTGACAAATCATGTATTTAGTTAAGACACATGTATTTAATTTAATTATTTTTATTATAAAGCATTGTCTATTTATAAGAATACTTTGCCACAGCACACAAAAATCAAATAAAATGTGATACAAGGCATAAAATTTATTTGTAAATTTTAAGGAATAATTTTAAATTTAAACTAAAATTGTTGTGGTTATTAACGATGATAATGGGGAAAGAAGCTATTTTGAGAAGAAAATAACTTAGGGAAAGTGGTATGAAAAATTGGAAAATAAAGGATAAAACCAACAAACACGTCAATGATCAAAGGTTTCCATGATCTTAAGATCCTTAACAAAGGGCTTCGTCTAAAAATGTCTAACAATTTGAATATCAAATGTATATGCGAGTCTGTAATTTGCTGGGTAAGGTATAAAAGCACAAATACGTAGTCAGTGGTGCAATATGAATTTTGAAGAGGGGAGGTCGTTGATAGGTTTTATATCTCGACAAATGTCAGTTGCAAATGACATTCACATTTATTTTGAATGATTCTCATTTCGGAAAATATTTTTCTTCTCTTTATCAATTTTTTTTAAAAATTATTGTTGCAATGAATAAGTGCTTTTTATCACAAACAAGCAAAGCCTAGGATAGAAAATTAGAATTAATCGGATATATTGGGAGGGGTGATCCCGCATCTACTTAACAGGTAAGCTCCTCAGGAACTATGTGAAATCCATATAACCAGTTGACTTCTATAGAAATATTTTCTTGGAAAAAATTAATCTCCAACTTCTTTCCAGAACGCGATCTTCAGTTTCCACTTCAGCTTTTTTTCCTTTAACCTAGTGGAAGCTGTATCCGAAGATTTTGTAGTTGATTTTTTTAATTTTTATTTCCTATAACGTAATTCACCTATGAAATAAATCTTGACGAATACAAATGTATTCTAGAAAAGAGATTTTTATATAACTCTTCAAAACAATTTTTCTCATTTATCATTCAATATTTTGATCCACTGCAATGTTGGAAGTGTTCTTTGTTGAAATGTTAATGCTGTCTCTACAAGCCATAGGAGTAACTGATAACGAAGAATATTAAAATCTTTAAAATAAAATAATATATCTTCTAACATTCGTTTTCAAGTCAAGAGTGCAAGTACGAGGTGGCTCAAAAGAACTTGTATCTGAGACAACTGGATCATTAAGTAAATTGTTGTTCCATTGGGTACAAGCCATCTGCTGCCAATGGAGCGAAAACATTTTGATGATCTACAAGTTAGTTTTGATTTGAGTGTCATGCTATCAACCTACTGATAGTTGCCGCGTCGAGTTGTCGACGTGGATGAGAAATGGATTTGTCGCAAATAAAAGCAAGCAGCAATCAAAATAATGGGTTGCTCTGGTGAATCTGTCTAAAGAAGGCGAGAGATCTCATCACCGGAAAAGTATGACGAAGAATTTTTAGGGTGGGAAAAGGTCATGATCACGACTGAGGTAACTGAGATACAGACAGGTCTAGAAAGGTACGATGGTTACTAAAAAAATCATTTTCGATGCTATGAGTCTTGGAATTGTTAAGGACTTATTGAACGACCTCTCAGGGAAATAAAGTCTTGAAACACTACATAATTATATAAATAATATTTTTCTTTTAAAAATGCGTTCAAAAGTTTCGGTGTTATTTACTGGACTTTCGTTTTCTTTATTCTTTCTCTCATCTGAAAATAATCAACAGACCTTAAGTCTCAAAGTATTCAATTGTTTCATTGGATACAACCATAAAGAAGAAACAACCCTTGTCTTTGTTTTATTTTACCGTATTACATTTCCTTCCCTTAGCTACCTTAACAAATCTAGTCCATCTGTCTAATGCCCTTTGCTTACCATTACTGCGTGTTCATTCTATTTATACAAACGGATAGAAAGAACAGATACATGTTGGCTGTGGTTTCGAATGACATCAGGCACAGCTGCCGTCTAGACACTTTCTGCTGTATCCATACTGCCAAAGCTGTCGCCATTTACTGTGCCCTTTAGCTATTACGAGATTTATTCCAAGAATTGTATAAACTGACATGATGAATAGAATGCTCTGGAAACATTGGAGACTTTAGATTGAGTCACCCAGGGACAAATATCGCAATCAGCATTTTCAATCATACAGCAAGAGCTTTTATATAAATTTTTGTTGATCTCTATTTATGTAGGTATTTTGGACAATGAAAATATTGAGCTGCACTATTGGCAACAAATCCTGTAGCTAACTGCTCTGCTTGAAGCCATCAGGCGTTGTACTTTTAAACCATATAAGGCATGACAGACTCGGAGTCTTCAGGCATAACAAATGCACTCGGCGAAACCAGTCTTTGGGAATGTGCTTTTGTTCCAATGTGAAGAGCTGATGTCAAATTGACTGCCTGCATACTGACATACTCGTTTTACCCAGTAACATCTTGTTTGAGAGAAATGCTCTCGAGTATTTTCCTGTACACTGTTTATCATATTCTTATATGTATACGGTGTTTCATCATCTGAATGCCTTTTTAAACTGAGTCAGTTTTGAACTTGTCTGAGACCCGTGTAGACTGGGGATGACAGAATAGTCTCTAATTGTAGCTCATGCATGTCGTGTTATGACCAAAATGGGTACCAGCGTCTAGTAGCCAGGCACCCTGCCCCTGGGGGATTATATCAGGGGATCCTCAGTTGGCTTGCCTTCTTCAGGTAAGCTACTGGCCTCATGAACCCGGAGGTAACTTAAAGTGATCTTTTCCTTCCCATGGGTTTCGTCTTTGCAAACACGGTGACGCACCCGGATACCCTGGTGCGATCCTCTATTTCACGACCCCTTCTTGTCAACCACTTATTTAACCTAATGTCTAGGATCCAATATGTTTAATCTTGTTTTGGGCAGCTATAGCCATATATCTGACTTTTTGCCAATAAACCCATTCACTCACCACTCACTCACTTGAACTTGGTTCACATGGCAGGGGACACCCCCAAAAACTTGTTTGTTTTATATAGAATTGATTTTTAAATTAATTTCTAAACTATATAATCCTTTGTACACACTTTTGCTAACTATTTTCTCACCTGGATCTTTAAACACCCGGTTTTAAAAGAAAAGGCTTATCGATTTTCGAAAATGTTTTGCGCAACATAGGCAAGTTAGGCTCTTGCGCCATAAACTCGTGGTCAGACACTGCTCCATCTTTTCAAACAAAATAGTTTTTCATACTTTATATTGCAATATTTTGCACATAGAATAATGTAGTGGTATCTCGAGGTAGCGCGTGATGTTTTGTATATGATGAAATTTGTGTTTATATATGTCTTTGATTCATTTTCTTATAACGCGGTAAAGGGTCTGCCAGAAAACAACCTTCAAATTTTTGCTACATTTCTTTTCACAAGCCACACACACACAATTTGTGTAAATAATTAATAGTATATGAGGGGGGCTCAAAAAGAACCTGTGTTTGAAGACACACAAACAAGCGGCATTCTTATTCCATTAAGTTCTGCGATCAGTAAAACGGCACCGGAACCAATTTGACACTGATTAATTGGTTTTATTAACTTCGCTCAAAAGGCAACGCGAGAGCGATTTGCGACGAACCTCACAATTTTGAACCTCGTTTAAACGACGTGGGCGATACCTGAGCTGGAACTTCTCTCTCTTAATTTCCACACCACGCCAACAGGAGGACTTTGAGTTACGACAGATTTAACGTGCACCAGCCCGGTCACATGGGGGATCTGAAGTGGCATCTAAGCTAAAATCCACGACTTGACAAAAACTGTCGGCCGTGAGTTCGTGATCACGACCCCAAGGCTACCGTGGCCTTGACACTGATTCATTGGTTAGTTTTTATTGATGCCGCGTCGGGTTGTTACCACCTATGAAATTTGGATTGATCATTACACTACAGAAATAAAAGAGCATTCAAAACAATGGGTTGCTTCCGGTGAATCTGATGCAAAGAAGGGCGTGTCTTACTCATGGACTTCTGAGTAAAAATGAAAAACTGAACAATTATACAGTGAGTTACCCCATTCCCATTTCTAATAATCCATACCTTACACGGGTACTTTTTAAATATTCCCAGTACATAATTCACCAAGGTACATTGCATAGATAACCGTGGTGAATGCAAATGGATATAAATACATGAACCGGAACTTTCTCTCTAGCAGCAATATTAAAGCCGAAAGCTGTTTTTGACGACACGTAATGTTACTAAGGCTAGTTGTTGTTATCACTGCATGCTGCTATGTATTAAACGGTGCAAAAACAAATGTTATACAGATTAGTCTTGATTAGTGCCGCGAGCAATTGTCGTCATTTTGTGTCGAGTTGTCACCGTCATTGAGACAATGATTCTTCATTATACACTGGATACTAAACAGTAATCAAAACCATGGGTTATTTCCCTTGAATCTGCTCCAAAGAAGGCGAAGACGGTTTCGTTGGCCGGAAAAGTTATGGCGAAGATATATTTGGATGCGATAGGCGGACTTTTTTGAAAAAAGAAAAACGATCAGTTGCCAGTATGACAGTGAGTTACCCAATTCCCATTTCTAACACGGTTACTTATTGAGCAACCTTCGCATATGCGTAGTATGTTCCGTTTTACGAAAACTCAAGTGATATCTTACGGTTTACGTAATAATAAGCCATTGTTAAGTATTTGTATTCTCAATAGTATGTGATTATGGGGGGGAGGGAATTAAATCAAAAGTAAATTAAATGAAAATAAATAAAAACTGGTACCGGTTTTTATATATGTTCGATTTCAGTTTGTAACTGAGTCGTTGAAATTGTGACAATCGATGTTCAAGTCAAACGTTGTGTTCCAGTCCTGATTCCATTTAAGATCCATTGAGCGATGTAATAGGATCTATGGATTTGATTCAATGGCAGTTAATTAACGTCTCCTTTAGAAGTAAACTAAGGCTATTGGTGACGGACCACATAATTTTGAATCTCTGTTAAGTGAAGAGGATGACACCTAATCTAGTACTTCCCTCTCCAAACTTCCTCACTATCTCCCAGGAAATCTGATTTGGAACTTCGACAGATTTACGCGCATTAGCCCCACTGTTCGGTGAGTCTTTAGAGAAAACAACGCTGGCTGCGAATTCACGTCTGTGACAACTGGCTTTTGCGAACCCACACATTAAGTTAATTGATTTCAATGTCGTTAATTAAAGTTAATTTTTTTAAAAAAAAATCTCATGGAAACTGACATATTCGTGGCCGATGATGCTCAAGTGAAATCCTTGTTCCATATACAAAGTCGAAATCGAATTTTCTGACTTTCGAAAATTCCACTGAAATCTCTGAATCCGCGAAAGACTCAAGGGACGGAATAATGAAGGCTGTAGCACGTTAAATAAAACTTAGCGTCGTAGTCCACCCCCAGGTAATATGTGAAAATTAGATGGAAGTACTAACTCGGATATCGTCTTCATCACTTGACCTTGTTTCCAAATTATAAGATCCGCTCCCAATAAATTTCGTGTCTCTTTCTAGTGCAATACATCTAAGCTTCATCAAATTCCTGCTATTAGCTCACACTCTCTATATATATATCACGTACAAATTTTCAATCGTTAATAAAATACTTTTTATTCATCCATTCAAGTTCAAATACATTTTTTTAAACTTGTAGTGGATGACATTTGATGTTACAAGAGTTTTTTCAAATATTAATTCATTTAATTAGTGAAAATGCAGTTTAGTCCAACCACTTTGCGCGAATTCAAATATTGCCAAATTTGGCGATTTTTTTTTTTTTTTTTTTTTTGGCTGAACGTTAAGTCCGCGTAGCGGACCAGGGTAGCCACATTTGGCAAAATACCGCAAAATAATTCCTGTCCCTAAGGATGTTTGGGCTAAACTGCATTCCAGCCATTTAATTTACCGGATGAATTAAGAAATAAGACAATGCTTCTACTATGTCATTTGTCTAACAGTGGCAAATTTGGTAGAGCGTCCGCGTGGAATCTTCATGCCTTCGGATCGAATCTCCTCGAAGCGTAAAATTTTTTTATTTGATTGTGAAATAATTAATTTTAGTTTTATATGGGAGAAAAAAAATTCTCTTATATAAGATGTTTAGCAGGATATAAATTAAGGAATAAATACCGTCAGAGACGAAGCGTGTAGATTGCTGGGAAAAAGTTCTTTTCCCACTTAATATCGTGATTCTGTCATATGTATATACATATTTATATTAATTGTAATTATTTAATAAAAAGTAACTAAAATAAAAAAATTTCTTTGTTGACTTAAGTAGGAATTGACTTTAAAAAAAAATTATATTACTTGTTTTTATAAGAAGCATAGTAAAGTATCTACTTACTTATATTCAAATTAAAATACATAAATTTTACAACATATAAATTGTATTACATTTTTATTGTATACGGTTAGGATAAATTCCGAGAAATATGGAAATATATTATTTCTGAAAATGATATTTTGAATCTTCAGCACATGATATTAAAATCACATTTTTTATTAGTGTTGCTTTTAAAGATTTCATCAAATTATGTATTTCATCAAAAATGTATGGAATTTCTACTGTGAAAACATGAGTAACAAATCGCGCGTAGCAGGCTGCTGTGAAGCTGAAAGCATCACTTAAGATTTTCATGTCTCTTATCACTTGTCAGGTTAAGCGGATCAAATTTTAATGTTATAATGCATCTCAAAAAGAAAATGAATTTGTCCGCATCTATTCTAATTTCTGTAGAATGACCTTGATTTTCAATCCCCTTACAAGTGATTTTCAATCTTTTCTTCTTGTATTGGGGGGGGGGGGAGTTTTGTTCCTTAAAATTGATGCTAAATAACTTGAAATTCTACCACGAGGGCTATTGGCGACGGGTCTCATGATTTTGAGCCTCTGTTAAATGACGAGAGCGACATTTGGTTGGCTTAGTTTAGTTTAGTTTTTTATTAACGTCGCACTAGAAGCAACACGAGGGCTATTGGCGACGGAACTCGTAATTTTGAACCACGGTCAAGTGACGAGGACGACACCTGAGCTGGCACCCCCCTCTCCTAACATCCACACCACGCCAACGGGAGGACTTTGAGCCCCGAACAGATTTAACGTGCATCAGCCCCGGCTACACGGCGGGTCTTTGGTGGCCAAGAATCGAACCCGCGACTGAACGAAAACCGCCAGCCACTATCCACGACCTTGACCACTAGGCTACCGCGGCCCCGACATTTGGTTGGCACTTTCCTCTCCAAGCATCCGTGTCAAACCTATGGGATGACTTGGAGCCTGGACAGATTTAATGTGCATCGTCCCCGCTACACGCCCACTCAGTGGGGCTCGCATCTCCAACTCGACAAAAATTAACCGGCCGCTAGTCTGTGACTTTGACCACTTGGCTACCGCAACCAAATCAAAATAATAAAGCAGTGAAGTTTGTTTGATTATCTCGATTCTAACAAAAGTTATCTCTTCGAAAAGGAAGAACTTGCTGAGGTACTTTTGGTTTACTTGAATGTAGCCGATTAGCAACAATGTACAGAGAGCCAATAAGGTATTTTTTCAACAAATTTCGTCGAGTTATAGATTTCAGCCCCAAAGCCTTTAAAGACACGCCGTGTAGTGGGGTTGACGCACGTTAAATCAGGTCAAGGTCCCAAGTCCTCCCTTTGGCATGGTGTGGAAGTTTGAAGGAGGCCACTCAAGTGTCATCCTTTTATCTTGAACGAGATTAAAAATTACGAGGCTCTTTGCCAGTAACCTTCGTGTTGCTTTTGACTCAATAAATTACAATTAAAAAACAATATATTTAAACTAATATTTCTATAACAATTTATATTTAATAATATTATACAGTTTCTTTACATATCTTATAAAAAAAAACTCTTCAGGAAGCATAGTTCCTTTTTCATTACACTTCCTTTTATTCTTGTTTCCAAATCAAGAAACACCAGTTTGTTTTTAAAATGATTTTTTTCCGTCTGAGCATTAATTTTCCCCCCTCAGAAAACTATAATTGTTTTTATTTATCGAACATCTCAATGACTCATTTAGAAAAAGAAAAAATTCCCCCTCACTAATTACATGCAAGCATAAAATGAATAATGAATGGGCAGCCCCACTCTTTTGTATCTAACACGGCTCATAATCAATTCGCCTCTTATCATCACAATAGTTTTTGTTACAGATGTTGACAGTATTAATAAGTGACCAGACCTGAAGAGATCCGTAACGTAAGGGGGTGTTCCTGCAATGGAAGCCCGAGCAATGTTTGCGTTGTATAAACTTTTATTACCGTAGAGAAACATCCACCCCGTCGAGTTTTTCAGACTCTCATTTCCGTCTGAGAACACTGCAAGTGCTTCCAAGTAGCAAACTCCAATTTCGGAAGAATGTGTTTCCTTTTCAAAACAAGACGTTCGACACGGCTTCCGTAACTCTAATTTATCGGTTTAGTCGGTTGTTAACAGACGGCGGGCTTCACGGCAATACATTGTTTCATCCGCCTAATATGTGCCTATTAGCCGCTTTACAGCATCACAAGGAGGCTCCACAAGTGAGATGGCGGGTTGCTATAGCTTGGCTAGAAAGCTCGTTTCTGGCGTCCAAGTGCATGTAAGCTTTGTTTGAATCGTTATGTTGTGCAGTTGCGTCGAATGAGAATTACAGAAATTGTATTCAATAAGAAATTTCAGAATAGTTAAGTTAAAGTCCTTAACTGTCTCGTTTTTTTTTTTTTGTTTTTTTTTCATAAATTCGATCCAAATATATGTCATTCTTTTACTATGGGTTTTTTTTTTTTATATTTGTAAATAAAAGTGATTTTGAAATTAATGTTTCTAATAATTTTAAGACTTTAGAACAATTTTTTCTGCAAAATATTATTAGTAATAATGTTTCCCTTGGAAGTTGTTTATTATTCCTACAAGAAAGTCAGGGAGAAAAGTTGAATTTCAAGTTGTACATGAAAATGCAATTAACGTACAATTATTTTTTCACTGCGATTACTGCAATTCCATTTAACTGCCCTATATAACTAAACTGATAGTTATTGGTTTTATTAAGGTCGCATCAGAAGCAACACGAAGGCTATTGGTGGTAGACCTTGAAATTTTAAGCCTCGGTCAGGTGACGAGGACGACACCTGAAATAGCACCTCCTTCTCCAAACTTCCATATCGCGCTACCGGGAGGAGTTTGAGCCCCGGCAGATTTAATGTGCTTCAGTCCCTGCTACATGGTGGGTCTTAAATGACATCAAGGCCCATGACTCGACGAAAACCGCCTGCTGCGAGCCCGTGAACATGACCATATATATATATATATATACTGAAAATTTATGAAAGAATAATTTAAAAAGACAAAAATCCAGAAAGAAATGTAAAAATGAAAGAAAAATAAATGAAAATATGGAACCTATCAAGTCAAAAAGCAATTTCGAGCTGAGGATCGAATAAGCGGGGTTAAACTATTTTAATGGTACCAACCTTCCCCCTTTGCGACTTGGTAGGCTGAATTGGGAAATCCAAATTACAAAAGAGTTCAATGATTAAAAGATGCAAAAAAGTTCAGCGATAAAATCTATAATTCTAAAAATTATCAACAAATCAGAATATAAAAATTACTTACAAAAATTCAAAGAAATGAAGATTCAAATATGTGAGTAGTAAGACGGCATTTTTCTTTAAGCTTCAAGATGGATATCACATACTCAAAATGAAAAAAAATATAAGACGTCATCACCATATAAATTGAAAAAAGATTTAAAACATTATTTGATTGGTAATAAAGTGTAAAAGGATGCAAACTATTGGTTGGTAATAAGTTGTATGGTAAAGGAGTATAATGGTCCAGAGAGTGAGTAAAAATGTAAGCTGTGTAAATGTAAATAAATAAATAAATTCTTCACGGCTAGACCACTAACAAGCCGACTTTGTGGACCTATTGTTGTGTGGTGGATTTGAAAATGGATCACGATTCGCAAAGATGCTTAATATATTTGGGATGTATATAAGTATTGAAGAAATTTATTAGATAATCATGATCCAAACAGTTGTTGAAGAATTTTTTAATGTTATTAAACTTGTCTATTTTATGTGTGGTTAATTTGTTATTACGTAATAAAAAGTTTAATAAAATATTCCTATAAATAGATCTGTGTAGATTACTGTTCCAAAAAGGAATTTGATTACATGGAATTCGAATCTTTCTCTTTTATCATAAATATTACTAATTAGTCTATTGTCAACAATTTGCAAATCAAGATCTAGAAATTCTACTGTATTAGAATTAAAATTAGTTTTTAATAATTTGAGATAACTAGGGTAAAACGAAACATTTGGCTTAAATTCCTCAGTTTTACCTAAAATAATTAAATCATGTATGTAACGATAAAGAAAGTAAGAATCATTATCAATCTGTTGTAATTCATAAAAATGTAAATAAAAATTGGCCAAACAATTACTAGCTGGACCTCCCTGAGGGAAACCTGAATTTGCTTATAGAGATTTTGACTGAAAACTAAAATTCTCTTGTAAAACAAGTTTAATAAGAGTATTGAATTTTTCACGTTTTATTGTTTGATTAAAATGACATTTATCGTATAAAACTGCAAGAACTTTAATTAAATCTTGAATATCTATTGAGTTAATAATGACCTGTTCCAACCATAAACAGGATGTAGGCTTCTGCTGGCAGTTACTAAAATTTGATTGGTTCCCAGAGCAAGAACAGTGATTGGCCAAGAAAGTTAGACATTACAAATCACTTCATAACTGTGTTTGTTTTTACATAATTTTGTTCATAGATCTCGTATAACTTTTTTGCATTGCAATATTTGACTTTTATTTTTTGTGTTGAATTCAGTATTAAATTGTCTTTAAAATTATATAAACGACTTTGCATTTTGTGAAACGTAACATTTTCTATAAGCATACAAAGTTAAAAAACAGAAAAATTTTCAAAAATTTCCACAATATATAGAGAGAAAGAGAAAGAAAGAAAGGGATAAAATTCAATCCGACAAGCTGAAAAAAATCCTTTTTTGAATTTTAGGATTATATGTATATAATTTTTTCGAACTTGTTCTCCTTCTATGCTTCTGAAGGGACATATCGAACAGATTTTGATGAAGAAGTGGAGGCTATTCGAATTGTTCAAAAAAAATTTTTTTTTTTTTGAGGATGCATTTGATAGAGTAATCTTACATTTTCTTATTCCCAAACCACAATTAGGCCATTAGTTCAACCAGCCCACCCTCATCAGAGGAAATCTCCCACTATTGGCAGTATATACTGGAGTTGTTTTAATGATGAAACGTGTAATGCTTCAATGGATACTTGGCCACTGTGGTACTTTTGAGAACGAGCAAGCCGACAGTCTCACAAAAGGGGAATCGTGGCTACTTCATACAAGATTTTTACACTTTCAATTGATTCTATAAGCTTACATTTCAAGAAATTAATAGATAAAGGTTAAAAATTACTAATTCAAAATATGATAAAGTTACAGCGTTGGAGATCTCTTAACAATTCCCAGCAGTCAAGCCATCACTCAATTCCGTCAAAAAATTTGACTCCCACTTTCAATTGGCCAGTTTAGACGTATTTAGATAATAAATAAAACTCTATAAGATTTTGTCATAAAATTACATTCATACATTTGTTGAAATATATATATATATATATATTTACAGTTTCTCAGATTAAGAGTATTAACTTTTTTCTTATTTTACAACAAATTCTTTTGGTATACATCAGGGGTGTCCTTACTATGGCGCATTCCATATTTACAAGTGGGGCTTCAGTTAGTTCTGAGTGAGCCACCGTAGTGTCGAATAATAGTTATTTGATCAAATATATACTCATTGCTATAAATATTTGCGCTCCAAGAAGTAAGCGTGGGAATGTTACGAAATTTGGCACGAATGTACGTGTCAGGCAGATAAGTAAATAAATGATTAGAAATGCATCGTGATTGTGCATTGCACAATGCCACCTTAGGGCGTTGAACTTCGTTCTTTTTGGGTTATAAAGCAGGGTTTATTTTCGTGCATTTAATCTGTTGCAGAGGAACTTAACTAGAGATGCTATTACTTCGCCATCAGAGACAATATGAACAGCTGTCAGAGTTTGAGAGGGGAAGATTCATAGGGGTGATGGAAATCGGGTGGGTAGCTCTCCACCAAGGCCGTTCGAACTTTACTGTGAGGAGATGTTGGGACCAGTGGACAAGAAAGAGGTCTGTTAAACGGCGACCAGGCTCAGGACGTCATCGACAGATCAATAATCCAGAAGACCTTCACATCATACGAGAAGCACACATAGTGTCAACTGTCTTTGTCATAAAATTCATTGTCCACCATTCATACACAAGCAGCACCTTCACTACGGGAATCTGTGTCAGTCCATACCATCGCAAGGCGCCTGGCTGAAGTACAGTTGCTATCGCGGTTCCCATTACGTGCACTGTCATCGACACCCACTCACAGTCACCTCCGCTTCGAGTGGTGTCGCGCTCGTAGGGATTGGACTGGAACAAAATGGAATCAGGTCGTCTTTAGAAACGAATCCAGATTCAATTTGGGCAGTGATGACAATCATATTCGTGTGTGGAGACCCCTTGATGAAGTTATTCCTTTTCCTACCCTAAGCGAAGCAAATTCTATACTTATCTCTGTTTACCACCCCCAAACATAAACGCAAGATGGTGAAAAAAAAAGTGATTCAGTTATATGGCGCATCTGAACTCGTCTGTCAAAAAAAATTTCTGCATGGTATGCAACAGGTTGGCCACCCCTAGAACACAGGTTTTGCTCTATTTGTATTTTCCGTTTGCTTACATTTGTTATCTTACAGTGTTAGAGAACAAGTGTTTACTTATAAACAAAGAAATATCGTTAATTTGCAATCAACAAGACTTTAAAAAGAAAATTAGGGGGGGGGTTATATATTTTTTTTTATTTCGTAGAAAAATACGATGATCATTCGATGTTGCTGACATTTTTTTTTCTGCCCAATAACGAAAATAAAATATTTTTAATATAAAAAAAAAGCGAGAGAGTATCGGCAAGCTGATTTGTAAAAGTGTTTTCCCTGCGAAATCTGATCTGAAGGAAAAGAATCGTTTACTATAAATTCTAAAATGGCCATTCATTCAATGCAATATCAAAATTATCAAACAGATTAAAAATAGTAAGCCAACAAAGAGGCTGTGCTTTAGTCAATGACAAAATGGTCATCCGATCACTTTAAAAAAAAAAATTTAAGTTTTTGCGTATATGTTTAGTGCCTGCTTTCACCCTCAGTACACTTCATTTTCAAAAATATATCGTGAGAATTTTTTTTTAAATTTTTTGGTTGAATTAAAATAAAATATGTATAAAAATAATTCATTTAACTGCAGAAATAATATCATTTAGCTTAAAATATATTGAATTTTATAAGTTATCATTTGCTGTAATTTTAATACCTGAAAAAAAATGTCACTGTCCATTTCTTTATTTTCTCGTTTGCTTTAATTTTAATATTTAATTGAATAATTTAATAATTATTTAAATTAGGGAAGGAGCGAAAAACATACTGCCCCCCCCACACAAAATAAAACACACTAAGTGATAAATTAAGAAGTTTTACCGAAGATAAATAGATAGAAATAAAAC
Source organism: Nephila pilipes (assembly GCA_019974015.1). Taxonomy (NCBI): domain Eukaryota; kingdom Metazoa; phylum Arthropoda; class Arachnida; order Araneae; family Nephilidae; genus Nephila; species Nephila pilipes. Next base: position 126,532 of record BMAW01011659.1, read on the forward strand.
TATGTATAGGAAATGTTAAGATGTTTCCGAGAACATTTAATGATGAAAAGGAGATGGTGTTAAACAATCATATTAAAAACTTGGATAGCCACTTCATGCCCCTGAGTAAGGAGGAGTTTTTGAAAGACGCCTATGAATATACAAAAAAAATTAAAAATAACGCACCGTTTCAATAAAACAAAAAGAAAGGTCAGATAAAAGTAAACAGAGCACGCACACACAGATAAAGTAAACACTGAATGATTTAGTCTTTAATACGAATTGTTAAATTTTCAAAGACTGATAATCTTATAAATTTTTCTCTCTTATACCATTTTTTTTATCATTTATTCATTGAATTTTATGATCTGTAATTTGTACTTTTATGAATTTCTCAAAAATGATTCTGCCTAATAATAAAAAGCTGTACAACAAAAGTGAATACTTTCTTGCACATTTTTTTCATGTCTGATACAACCCTCCACAAATAAAATTATTAAAAAATGAGTGTCTGTAAAGACTAAAAAAATAACTGAAATTTTTATCTGAGAAAAATTTGTTTAAAGAAGCGTGTTTATAGAAGAATAAAGTTTTGCGCTGAATGGAATCTAATCCAACTGAGGTATAAAAATATTTTATAGCAAAGGAGAAGCTTAGGTGTCCGATACTATTCGACTTTCTCTTAGACATTAGCAGAAGAAGGAACCATCATCGTCACTTTATCGCGATTCAAAATTACAATATTCGCCAACAATACCCTTTGTGGCGACCGTTGTAACCGAGTGATCATGGTCACGCTAACTCATGGGCGGCATTGAGTTGTTTCGAGTCCTGGTGCCGCTAAAGATCTTTTGTGCAACCGCACTGAGGCGCGTTAAAACTGTCGTGATTCAGTATCCTCACGTTGATATGGTGTGAAAAGTTGAGGAATGAGGTGACAGCTCAAGTGTCGTCCTCATTTAAAATGAGTCCGTCTTCGGGAGCCCTCGTGTTACTTCTAAGTGCAACGTTAATAAACAATCGATCAATCCTCAAGAAACTCTTTCAAAAGTGAGGGCCAAATATAAATTACTTGGATTTTTTAAGGCAAAAGAGCTAATTAAGCCATACGAGCTGGGGAAAAAAAGAAATATGTTTTTGAATTGTTATTCTATTCTCATAAATTATTACTTTTCGTGCATCATATATATTGGAGTAGTGCGACATTAATTAAGTCGTAAAAGGGAAAGTAAACTTTATTAAATCACTATTTCTTTGAATTTAACACAGATTTTGTTTTGCAAGGAATAATATTAACTAAAATTTTAAATTCAAAATCAGAGTTTTCAGATATTTTTTTAATTGTAAAAATCTTATATTTACACCCATTCTATATAACTTAGAAATTCAATTTTCAATGGTGTTCCGTGATAGGATCATAAGTATGCCTCGTTCATAATAGGTTTCATCAAAATTAAGCCTCCTGTTGATTCGATATACTAGAATATCCTTTTAATATAATTTTTTTACTATGTTTGCGTATTATTTTTGTAAAAAAATATATGCATAACAATGTTATGCATTTTGACAACTTATATGTAATTATCAACTTGTTACTATTTATACATATATACGTATAGATATACACACATACGCTTGATTAACGTTTAACTATTCAATTTTAATCAGAAGCTTTTCATAATAGAAATTATAATATTTCTATTTGCAGTAGTAAAAAGGAATTATAAAAAGCTATTTAAGTATTTATTTATTATCATACTGTATATAAATTTGACTATAGTTTTAAGTGTGCCAGAATATACAAAAAATTGAAAATTACTTTCTTACAAGAATAGTTTTAAAAAATATATATTTATCCTATCTGTAGATTATTTTCATGACCAAACCAAATTCGAGATTTTAATTTCGCTTTTAGATACATTAAGACTTTCGCATTCATCTTCCACTATATAATTCGTTTTAGTTTTATTAACGTCGCACTAGAAGCACTCGAGAACTATTGGCGATGGACCTCGTAATTTTGAAACTCGGTCAAGTGACGAGGACGACATCTGAGCTGGCACCCCCTCTCTTAACTTCCACACCGCGCCAACGGGAGGACTTCAGGTCCCGACAGATTTATCGTGCATCAGCCCCGGCTACACGATGAGTCTTTAGAGGAATAAAGGCCCGAATGCGCAACTCGATGAAACCCGCTAATCGCCACCATGACGACTAGGCTACCGTGGCCACATAATTCACTTGATGAAAGATATTAGTAATTTAAAGCCCTTAAATAAATGCTATCTAAAAAATTAGTTTGTGTGTTATTGAACCTCACCTTTATTGGATATCCATACACTTTAATTCACTTTCAGAAAAAAATTGCTGCTTCAATAATCTTAATAAATATCTAGGAATAGTTCGTTAAGAGTGTTTGTAGGTTTTATGAAAGTGAGACTTTTCAAAAAAAATTAAAACAGTGGTTTTTAACTCTTACTTCTAAAATGACAGAATATTTTTATAAAAAATTTAAAATTCTACTTATAAAGCATTTGTGAAATCCACTCAGACATGTTCTTTGATTTTATGGAATTTGAATTTTAAGAAAATAGAGTAATTGAAAGTAATTGTGCAAATTTGAATTGATATCACCTTGAGATAAAGATCGTAATAATAGAAATTGTAAACTCTTCCGCAATTGAATTGTTTTAATCTCAAACTTTCTCTCGAAATTGAAATCTTATGGATCGAAAAATAATAGCAAAATTTCTTTTTGAAATCATGAACTATGTGCAGGCTTGTTTTGAAACATTCTAAATGTAAGAAGGCAAAGAGAGTCAAAATCGTAAGCTTGACAATGAATTTGTGTTAACAATGTACCAAACGTTTAATCTTAATTAAATTTGTAAATATCGAGCAATATAATTCGAAAAAATTGAATTCAAAATTTACTTCTGTATTTTCAAAGCAAGAAATTTAATCGTACATAACAATAATTAGCATTATTAAAACTTCAAATCATAAGTATATAAGAGAGCTCAATATTTTTTTATAATTTCATTTTGTGCGTTTTTTTCCCCAAAAAAATTATTACCGATTTAACTTGATATATCAAAATGGTCCAAAAAAAGTATTTTAAATCTCAAAGGAAGGGGGAGAGGGGAATAAACTGTGAACTCAATCATCTTCTTTTATTTGTTTCCAAAATAATGGTGGTTGCGGTAACAATCATGGTCATGGTCGTTAGTTTACGACCGGCATTGTTACAGTTAAGTCATGGTTTCGAGTCCTGATGCCACTAAATATCCGTCCTGTAGCGGTCTTGATGCGCGTTAGATCTGTCGAGGCTCGAAATCTTCCAGTAGGTATGATGTGGAAATTTAGAGAGGGAAAAGTCAGCTCTCAGTAAACTCTCATTACTTTAGCGAGGATCGAAATTACGAAGTCCATCACCAACAGTCCACATGTTGCTTCTAAATGCGTCGTTAATAAGCAATCCATTAAAATCCAAGATAATGTTATTAAAAAGTCATTCCCATCACTTAACTTTCGCCAAGGTGTTGTCGCCAATCGCCAACCTTCCGCGAAGCCCGCAAAGTGCCATGACCCACAGTGTTTCCTCAATGCGACTAATGCCCATCGCTGATCGTATTAGGCGCTGCCGCACTTGTGGGGCTTGCATCTCCGCCTGTATTGAAGTTTCTTTTCAACACACACTCTCCCTCTTAATGCTTTCGAAACTCGAAACGAATGGTTACGAAATTTCACAGCCTTCCTTATAGGATATGTATCGATTTCTTATCGACTTCGATGAATGGGCGAAGAGGCTGTTAGACTTACTTGAAGACAAGCAAAAAAATTGAGTTTTTCTAGCTTCGACCTCGAAATATAGATTTTTGTAACAATAATGGAATTTACCTACCAAAAAGGGATTTTTTTGTACATCATTAAATTTATATTTAAAATTATCTTACTTGCAGTTATTAAAACAAATAAAAGGAGTTTTGAAATGTTAAATTCTTGCTGTTTAATCAGATTTAGATCAGACAGATTTACTTTATATTATCAAAAGTGTCAGTAAAGACTCGTGTGTAATAGGGTTCATGCACGTTAAATCTGTTGAGGCTCCAAGTATTGCCACTGGCGTGGTGTGAAAGTTTGGAGAGGGGGTACTAGCGCAGAAAACATCCTCGCAATCGAAGAAAACATCGTTTGACAGAGGCTCAAAATTATGAGGTCCGTCGCCAGTAGTTCACCCCCAGACAATTCAACCACTAGGCTTGATTTCCTGAAAAGAAGGATTATTGCTCCGATGGAATTTGAATTTTCCTTTTGAATTTTCTTTTTGAATCCCCTTCCACCCCCTTTTTGAATTTTCCTTTTGAATTATTTTATCCTTTTTAAATCAATTTTTAAATTTTCCTTTTGAATTCTTTTATCCTTTTTAAATCCCTTTTTGAAATATCCTTTCGAATTCTATTTGTACACTGGATACGGCTTTACATTTCAAATCGATTTTGTTTCAGTTCACAGAATTTTTCTTCCCCCTTTTTAGAGTAAATTTCTGAAAATTCATTCTTAATTAAT
>BMAW01011659.1:131177-153787 GCA_019974015.1 Nephila pilipes
TGTGGATATATCTATTGTTTATGATGATCCTTGATCTGTTGGTTCGCTTGTAAGTATAATTATTTGCATCGTATCTTTTATTAGTATATACATTTTTTGTAAATGATTCATATATACCTTTGTTCCTTATTCTTTCACAGAAGTTTGCACTCTGTATGTATCTGTGTATACTAACTAATTATCAACTTTCAGCTTGCATCTTTTTTGAATTTATAGAGTGATGACGAGTTATTTTTTTCTTTTCAAGTGTTTGATATATATCTCTAAGCATTTCGTTTACTTGTTTTACCTGCCTACTTATATTTTTGAATCTTCATTTCTTTGAATTTCTTGTAAATAATTTTCTTATTTTTGATTCCTTGATAATTTTCAGAATGACAAATTTTATTCTTGCATTTTTGTATCATTGAGCTATTTTGTACTTCGGATTTTTCCAATTCAGCCTACCAAGTCATAAAGGGGGAACTTTGGTACCATCAAACTAGTTAAACCCTACTTATTCGGTTCTCAGTCCGACATTGCTTTATGACTCTTGCTGGGCTCTATTTTTTCAAAAATTTTCAGTATATATATATTGTAAGTAATGTTTATTCGAATGTACATGTCGTTTTCCCTTTTCCTATGATGTTTCTTTACTCGAAACTTTCTTTCAACATCTGTATAAGTAAAGGTTAACATCTGTAAAGATAATCTGTTAAGATTGATATTATAATACATTATGATTATAATAACTACATTTAGTTTACTTAAGGTATATTTACATTGTTAAGATATCCATCGTCTGCTTTTATTTTTCTATTGGAATATAATATTATTGTCCACTTTCATTGTTTATCGCGTGCATTTGCTCTTATTTTATAACTTAATTTAATAATTTTGTACTTCAGAATATTTTGTTTGCGAAAGTAAAACTGCGTTTCTAATTTCAAGACGGTATTTTCTTTTCTTGATAGTAATTACTTTTGTGGAACCTGGGGCTTGGAATTCCGCTTACTTTGCGCTAATTAATAATTTTTTTTGAATAATTCCACTTTATCGAAAACTTAACAGGAAAAAAATCGTTAGCGCGTGTTAAAATAAAATTAGCAGATCTAACTTTATTATTTTCTTTTGTGATGTATTTTGTATTATTCTGCATCTATACTTTATTGTTTATCCTATCTCCTTTACCACTTTCTCTCTCTACTATTGTACACAATTTAAATAACCATGCAAATTAAATGGATTTTTTTTTAATGTCGCTTTGCGATTCTCCTCATGTTATTGTGAGGGTATTTCATTCCCAGAAGATCGATTAAATAGTTTTATGCCCTTAAGGTGAGCTCAGTCTCCTTGGATGATTTCCTGTAGCCCTCGTGTTACTTCTAAGTGTGTGACTTAGTGAATAAATCAAGCTTTCATTCTATTATGTACTAGATATCCAGCCGTACTAGATATACTGGATAAGGCGAAGCAGTATTTTATATCAGGATAGATCATATTACGAAGAGGAATAAAATTTTTACCGTTTGTTTCCTCCATTATCTAAATCATTAGATCTGCTTAAAGTGTTTTTAGGATTGTATACATGGGGAATATTTCCGTCACTTTCCTTTCGAATGAATAAGTGAGTGAATAACAATTAAGGTTTATGAAACAGCGGCTAAATATGGTTATACAGTGCAAAATAATATGCATCTGGGACCTAGGCATTAGGAAAAAAATGGTGAGGGGAGGTAAATATTGGTTGATTAAGTTGAATATAGAGAAGGATTGCTAATGTATTCCGGAAGGAAGGGAGCGTTACCCGTGTTTAACAAAGACAGTATAAACTCCATGTGAAAGAAAAAGAGCATTAGGTTGCCTCGGGGTCATGATGCCTGTACTTACCTAAAGAAGGTAAGTTTCTGAGAGTCTATTTTCAAGTTGTTTTAATTTTTATGATACGGGAAAGTTTTACAGCAAATTGAACAGGAATACGATTTTTCCTCATCATCATCCTCAAATGAATTGATTGATTATTTATTGGTGCCCTATTTCAAAGCAACATAAAGGCTATTGGAAATCATTCGAGGGAACTGAGCTCACCTTCAAGGGTTTGTAGTCAAAAATCGGCCTTCCCTCCTGAGAAAAAGCGCTTCAATACCTGTATGCCCACGACTCTACTGGAATAACGCAGACATTGAGCTTTTGACAATAGCCATTAGACTACCACGGAGGCATCATCAGAGGTAGAATATAATTTAATTCTTCTAAATTTCCAAACTCACTCTAGTAAGAATTAGCAATAAGAGAATCAGAATTTTCAAAAACCTCTTCTGTTTTCAGGAGATTAACTAATAAAATTACAAAAAATGTATAAAATTTTATCGAACAGCGTATACATATATATTTATAGGGTAATACCTTCTAATAAGGGACATCCTCCGGGTTAGACATTAGTCTCTTAGATAGGAAGAAGTGTCCCCTCTTCAGAGAGCACTCACTAAAAATGTAATTTAATCACCAATTCAAGTTGTATCAAATTTTAAAAAAAGTGAATAAAAAGTTTTGCAAAGAACATATTTAGCCACCCAAGTTGCGCTTACATATATATATATATATATATATGTATTGGCCAAGGTTTTTTTTAAATAATTATTATTAAATTATGCAATTAAATATAAGAATTAAAGTAAACGATGAAATATTAAGAAATGACCAGTAGTAAACTTTTCCGATATTAAAGCTAAAGGAAACGATAAATATTTAATCTTTAAAATATAGAATGAATAAGTTTATCCGGTTAGCGATGGACGCTCAAATGCGCGTTAGCACTCAGCGAAGAAAATTCAGTTATTCATAACGGGAAGGGAGAGAGCTGCAATCTCCTGGATCGTGTGCTTTCTCTTTTTATTTCAAAAAGGAGGGTGCTTCATGAATGCAACTCATGGCGCAGACTAGTGGTGGCATCTATCAAGTGAATGATGACCGAGTTTTTACAATTCTATTTAAAATGCAATTGAATATAAATATATATATATATATATATATATATATATATATATATATATATACAGAGAGAGAGTACACTCTACTGCTTATCTAATTCTACAAACAAAAAAATGTGATACTACAGGAAAGGTATTATTGATAAGGTTGCTTCCGTAGGAATTACTCAACATGTGCTTTATGTACAAAGTTTTGCTATTCAAACTGTGTAGAGTTTCGATTACAAAATTGAAGGAAGAATTAAATTAATAACATTATTAACCATACTTTCTTTCAGCATGTTCTTTGTTACAAATTGAATGGCTGCAGTCATTCACGTTTTAGTTCTTCGATGTTCTCCGATATATAGTGGTGGAAAAACAACTTTATCATTTAAGTAACCTAGAAAAATTTCGCTTGGAAATAAATCAAGGATTCTTGTTGGTCCTTTCTTAAGAACAAGGTCGTCTTTTGTTCTGCGATCAATCCACCGTATCATACCATTGGTTATCGTTTATGTTTCTGATGGTGGTGACGCTTACAATTTTTTAAACTTTATAAGTAATTTTTCTTAAAAATTTATAAGTAATTTTCATTTGCCCGAGATTCAAAATTCCGAAGTTCGTCGTCAAAACCCTTCGTGTTGCTTCTCTTGCGATGTTAATAAAAAATCACAAAATTAATTTAATTTGTCCTAAAGGGCTGTAACTTTTGTTTTGTAAGCTTAGCTCATCAAAGTTGGAATCTTTTTTGTAAACATCATGCATTGTGACACTGAAATTTGTTTCCTCATTTGTCCAGGAATTTATTTAAATTCAAGAACTTATTTTTAAAAGTTGATTAAAGAATTTAAAAATTGAATATATATATAGAGATAGTATTTCTGGCGTGTGTGGTTATTTTTAATGGCAAGAATTAGAATGGATTTTACGAACAGAATGTACACCAAAGAATTTAAAGTAGAATAATTCAATAGAGCAGTAAAATCAATCTCAAATTTAACATTTTATTAGAAAAGGAAAAACTAAAACTCGTGTGCTTCAAAACATGGAGAATCCCCTTAAGTGTAATCACTGTGTTTGTTTTCTTACTGTGAGACACATTTCAACTGAATTCTCTGCATTTAACTCTGTCCGTCTAAAATATTTTAATCTTATACAATAACTTTAGTTGACTTGATTGGAGAAAATTCCCAACGAAATATTTTAAATTTCTTATTTGACATTGGCTTTACCCCATTCATATAATTTTATTCGTCTACAGTTTATTCTGTACCCTAAGTTTGAATTTTATGTAAATTTAACTATTATGAAGATAAAATCTTCCCCAAAACTTTGGCACAGTATGTTCCATGAAGACTCGGTGCCAGAAATTTCATTCAACCAAACAATCAAAGCACGCAGGCAGAAAACTGCTGCTGTTCTTTAGTTGTGTAATTGTAGCTCTTCAAAGCTGAGATATTCTTTTGTAAACATTCTGTACTTCAGTAAAATTGTTATCTTTACGTGTGGGAAAATATTTAAAGTTCTACGATGCGGAGAGCTTTCAAAATAATGATAAGAGCGACAAAAGAAGTCCCATCTATCACTGACGTAGAGGAGAAGTCACATCTTTCAGACTGATCGTCGACTAATAGGGTTAAAAGGTTATTCCACAAAGTTATCAGCACTAATAGTTGGAAAAGGAATGCAATCACAAAAATAAGAATGTATTGCTCATATAGTTATATTCTACGATTTGCTGTCAGTGATATAAAACTCAGATTGTAAAACTAAGTGTGCAGTTCATTATGAAATGGCTACATAAATAAATACAGGGAACAAGAGGTAACGTAAACTTATTATTAATAATAAGAAATAATAGAGAATCTGAATAAAATTTATACGGTATTTAATTGATTTTTATGTGTATAATGTTGTAGACTACAGCTATTTATGGCCTTAAATTGATGCAACCTACAGTATTGTAAAGCCGTAACTATTGTCTCCCTGTATTATACAGTTTTGATTACTACTAAATTGAAACAAAATAAAAGCTAATTTTTATTTATTATTACTTAAGATTTCTTCATTCTTATTGTTACACTTCTAGAAATGTCTCAGAAAAAGAAGAAAAAAAAACCCGAATATCTCTGGTTTTGTTTCTTGTGTCAAAACTAACTGGTAAGTTAGAACAGAGACAAAAAGAAAAAACTCCGAAATCAGAATTGCGTAGTGAAGTGATGCCTCCTCAGCCTCTTAATCCCATACGATTGGTAGTGCTTTTATAAAAGGTAAAGCGCTTGAGTTGAAAAAGTTTGGGAAACACTGACCTAGCGTTATAATGAAAGTTTCTCCTTTCAAACAGAGGCCGCAGTAACCTAGTGGTCATGGTTGCGGACTTGCGGCTGGCAGTTTTCGTCGAGTCGTGGGTTCGAGCCTCGATGCCACAAAAGGATCCACCGTGTAGCCGGGGCTGGGATGTGTGGTTAATCTGTCAAGGCTCAAAGTCTTCCCATTGGCGGGGTATAGAAGTTAGGAGTGGAAGGTACCAGCTCGTCAATGGACCGAGGCTCAAAATTATGAGGTCCGTCTCCAATAAGTTTCAGTTCTTCATTGTTCCAATTCATCTCGTGTTGCTTCTAGTGTGACATTAAAAAATCAATCCTTTCAAGCAGTAAAACCAAGTTATCCTCCCTTTTTTTAAATAATCAGCCATCTGTGCCAGCAAGATTATCCACTACAAGACTAAAATGTAATATTAAACAAATAATCACATTTTTTTTATTTTTGTGTTAGCTTTCCAAATTAAAGTCCAATTGATGCACCCTCAGAAAACCTTAGAGATCCTTCCCTTCATTCGATCCTTCTTGTCACACAACCAGTTTTTACCTCTTTCTTTCTGTCTAGAATGCATTTTAAACAAACCTTAAATGTCAACTCGTTCATAATAAAGTCTGTTTCTTTTACATTTATTTTTTTAATAAACTTATAAAAATTATGTAAAAATAATGTGACACAGGGCCTTGAATTGGTTAATTCTATTTTCATTATTCTAAATGGTGTAAATTGATCCGGTTCGAGGATGCTTCTGCTTGCGAACTGAGTCTCGGGACGAATTAAGCTCGTGAGATATGATTCATGAAATATGATTGTAATCTAAAGATTCTTTTGAATTCCCTTCCGCTAATAACCTATTTGAGAAACTATCGACATTGGCTAATGAAGCTATTGTGGTCAAACAGTTTCATTGTATGCCGATGACTCATTTTGTGCTACTGTAATTTGATGTCAATAAAACTGAATCGAATCTAGATCAATAATTGACCGCGTGTAGAATAATTGTTGCGAGTTGACCTTTAACCCTTAACGTTTGAATAGTTCAGTGAAGGAGGCATGTCTGTGATGTCTTATACGTAGAGATAAATGAACATTTTAATAATATTAGATAGGTACATACGTAAGTCTTCAGCCTTCGCGATAAAAAGTCAAGGATTGTTACAAATTATCACCTGGCGATTTTAAGGGGATTGGAAGCTTGCGCAGGGAAACTAAGGTTTCCTAAGAAACCAAAACCGTTACGTAGCGGCCGTAATATCACGGTGGATGTCGTCATCAAAACATTATCTATGCAAACTAATGACATGATTTCTTCGCATTCAAAGCTCTTTCGAAACCCCGCTATCTGGTTTACAGAGACAACGTTTTAGTGACGTCATTTACGACACTAATATTGAGGCCGCCAGATAACGGCTCCGCTTGCCCAGGAAACCATAGCTTTATTGCTTATATTCTGCACAAAAAGGTATGTGAAGAAAAACTTGGAAGACCCTTGAATCATTTCAAATTTGTAATTTAATGCAAATGAGATTTTCGAGTGAAAAGCAAATAGTAGGGTTAACGTTTGAAAAGGAAAAGTGACTCGACTGAATGCTACACATTTTACATTCGAGAAATATAAGATAATGTCGAGTTTGTTCCAACAGGCAAACCGTTGTAAACAATCATCAACATAGTGTTCAATGTGTCCTTTCGTTATACTAAAGAACGATTTTGAAAAATTTTGTACCATGAAAAATTATAAAAACAAATTCAGTCATAAACGATTATGACTACGGTTTTGATGTATCTTTTTGATTTAATTTTCGTTCCTATCGAGCGTTAAAGATTTAAATTCCCTCATTACGTGATGTGTGAAAGTTTTGAAAAATGGTTTTGCAATCGAAGGTCTTTAAGGATGGATTTCATAATTTCATTCTATGCTGAGATGAGGGCTGTGGAAGGCTAATTGATTAAGTGTCTAACTCAATTCGTGTCTTCAACGACCACCGTGAAGCAGGGCTGACGTGTTAAATAGGTCGTCGGGGTTCAAAGATTTCATGTTGGCATAGAGAGAATGTGAAGAGAAGAATATCAGCTCAAGTGTTGACCTCATCATGTGATCGGGATTTAAACATTACAATGTTTATTAGCTGTATCAAGCGAGTTTTTAGTTGGGAAGATATAGGCAGCAGGAAAAGACCAACAAATATAGAAAAGATAAGTTAAATTAGGAAATATCTAAGCTAATATCTTACTCTCTAACATTCCTTACAGTGTCATATAAGAACTTTAAAATTTGCTCAATAAACTTTTGTACTACCAAACTATCTCCTATTTGATATTTCGACGGATTTCTTCTCTTGTAAGATTTCTTTTTAGTTGAGTTCGTCTCTCTGATTTTTTTAAGATTACATTCATTTTTAATTAAAATGTTTTCTATTTCACTTTTTAAATTATATAAAGAAACAATGGATACATTTGAATAATATGTTACCCTTACATTACACCCTTCCTTACGTCAGGAAGTGAACACGCTTCAGGAATTGCTAAATAGCTTCTCTTGAAATGTTACTTAATACACGTAGAATATATTAATCAGGTAAGGACTTTATGAGATAGGGATAGAGTCATGAGAACTGTCCGTCGCCTTACTGACCGAGGGATTCGATGAAAGAAAATAGTTCCTGATTTAGTGTGACGTCAGCACAAAGCAAGCAATCAGTACTCTATCCTGAAAACTGTGCACTAAAGCGCATATGTCAGATAAGCTTATTCAAAACAAATAAACAAAAGATTTCTTTTTTTAGGGTTTCGTACCACATGAGTTTGACATTTTACTTCAGTCGCTGAGCTCACTCCTATCCGATTTGTTGCTCTGTTCCCCCTCCCCCTCCGCACTGTTGTCCGAAAATCGCCAGTATTAATGAACCCCAAACTGTCTCCCGCACCCTGTACGACTTTATTATTCGAACCACCTCTCCCCCCGCAGGATCCAATCACAAAGCCCCGAGGGAAAGATCGTAATAGAGTGCGAATTTAAAAGAGCAGCACCCCTCTTCTAATCCGGAAGCAAGCGCCTGGGTGGGCCCCACAGATTAAATGGCAATCGAGGGGGCCCCTAATCTGTGCTTACAACATGCACATGACACAAATCAGCTTAAACTGGTGGGACGGAAACAGTGTCGGGTTATCGTAACCTTTTGGCGACGGATTCAGAATCTGGTGGTGAACGATTGGCGATAATTTGATATTGAGATATTTCTATGATGGTCAACGGAAAAATGAAAAGTTTCTGTGATTTAAAATCATAATTTTATTTAAACTAATGATTTTTTTCAAGCTAAATTACTTAATTTACTCAGAAATCTTTAAAATCAATTCTATTTTAGAATCTCAATTTCAGACCCAATACAATCCTCAATCCTTAAATAAAAAATCTCTCTCTCTCTGTATGTATATATATATAGTAATTTCCTTTACCTCAATATTTTCGCAAATTTCTAGGTCCGTCGCCAATACCTTTAGCGTTGCTTCTCAGTGTGACGTTAATAAGCAATCACAATCAGTTTTTTTTTCTCGTTTTTATACTATTTGTTAATATGCCATTCACGAAGTAATTTTTTTTAATTATTAAATACCATTGAAATACTTATATTCAAACTATAACAATAAACCTGAAAAGTCACCTGAATATCTATATAAAAAAAAAAAACGAATTTAATAAAGTAATTCTGATTAAGTATTTTTCTTTTATTTTCTTTTATTATTAAAACCAACAATAGTAAAAGAGTTTTAATTACCTTGTTCGTATTTAGTTTATATATAATACATAATATTCTCAGAAAATACCAAAAAATCACTAACTGACTACATGCTAACAAAAGATTACAAGAAACACGTTGTTGTTTTCACATCTTTATTTCAAGAACATAATCTTGAAATGAAATCACTCCTACTTTCATTATACATGAAAATAACGTCGAAATGTATATTTATTTACAAGAAGAGTATTTTGGTAAGGGTAAATTGATTTTAACGCCAGATGGCTGAAAATATTTGTCTGGACCCCTAAATTAACTCTATTAGAGGCAAATGTTTCAATTCGGCTGCATGGAGGGTCGGGTAAGGCATGAAAGCGATGAAGCTCTCTCATTTTGAATAAATTAACTTACTTGTTAAATCACAATTTAAATATTGAACGTGATCGAAAACAAGTTTTACAGTTCAAAAAACAATGTACACGCGTGCTAAATAATGTTCCAAAAAGGGATTCAATGCGCTGCGTACGAGCAAGAGAACTATAAACGTACACGTCTTACCCGACTCGGGACACGACGGCGATTGCTGATTGTGCGTTGGCGCGCTCGAATATCTATGGTGCCAAAAGTGTAGCGTGGATATCTACCGCCTGGTGTGAACCCTAAATTTGCCATCCCCTCTAAAAATAAAAATAGTAATAAATAATGGTCATGGTCGTGAACTCGCGGCGAGCGTTGTGTCCGTCGAGTAATAGATTCCAGTCCTAATGCTACTACTCCCTCCCCCCTCCTTACAGTAGGACCGATGCTCGCAGTCCTCTCGTTGTTGTGATAGGAAAGGGGGTTGCAGCTCTGATATCGTCCTTGTTATTTGACCTTCGTTCAAAATGTGGGTTTGCTTTCTTTAAATAAGTACAAGAATTACTATCCCGAAGTACTGTAGTATTCTTTTTGTTTCCTATGGGGTTTATTGTCTTTGTTAAGCACGAGGGAAGCATCCCTGAAATCCCCTAACGATTTTTTTCTATTCCCGACCCTTCTTGTCAATCAATGTATGCCCTTTCCCTCCATTTCTTTTAACGTTTAAATCACAGTCCCGCATGAATGTTTGACGCATTATATTGAATATTGCTTCAGAATTGGCTCTTGCACAATAAGCTACAATTTTAACTTGCCTTTGGGGTCTGAAATGAGGTGGTACATTGCCATTCGCCCTCATGTTGCTTCTAAGAGTGAAGTTAATAAACAATCAATAAATTGCGCTTGTTGGTCAAGCGTACGCTCTAGCCGCCCAAGCTATAAGGATTGGGGGGAGAGGGGGGCTTTCTCTCTCACTCTCTCTCTACAACTTATCTGCTACACACCATTGTGCCAGATATGGTTATCTTGTTAGTAAAGAAACCTAATGACCGGAAAGTCAGAAGTTTAAGATTCGATTACACCGGAAATCCATTTGTAAAAAAAAAAAAAAGATTTCTTACGTGCCTACTTAAATGTTATCCCTATTACTTGGCCGTAATAATCCTGTCACCAACAGTCTGCTGTGTAATTCTAGTACGACGTTCCAGGAAACACATCAA
This sequence comes from Nephila pilipes, assembly GCA_019974015.1. Classification (NCBI taxonomy): domain Eukaryota; kingdom Metazoa; phylum Arthropoda; class Arachnida; order Araneae; family Nephilidae; genus Nephila; species Nephila pilipes. Next base: position 141,765 of record BMAW01011659.1, read on the forward strand.
ACGATATTTTAAAAATAATCTCTTCTGATAGCGCCAATGAAAAGATAAAGCTTCCCTTCTAGAAAACCGCCCCTATCAGAAATAGCTTAAACCGCACCATTCAAGATCAACATCTATAAACCCTGTTTCCATCCCCTCTACATCTCTAACCCTCCTCCTTCCTTTCTCCCAAAATCCGTGAATTTTAATCACTACTCCCTTCCCCCATCCCTTTTTAAAAAGATGACGGGGGAGGGTGACAGAGGGGAGGACCACAGATCCGTATCGTTTGGTAACGACATTTAACTGCTGATCGGCTTTGGCTAGAGCTAAAAAGCACCGCCATTTATTGACACAGATGTCTGCAGCTCACTTGGAACAGTGTCGACGATTTAAGCCGATTCTTTTCTTTTAATGCGCATTAAGAGGGGTGGAATAGCGTCAATGAGCGTCGCGGCTTTTGTTTTAATTTCCTCGTGGGTTAATCCCACAAGATTAAATGTTCATAGTTTTTAACACATCTACGTTTATAGATAAAAGTTGGTTTTTTTTTACTCTAACGGAGCGAAGGTTTTCTTAATCCTTTTTCGAAGGTTCTACCGATTCTTAATCGCTCAGGGATTTAAGCCTCAGTTTACTGGTATAAGTATATTTTGATTGAGATCCCTCTCGCCCGCGCGCGAGCTATGTGTGTTTAGTCGTACGCGTGCGTTTTTAGTTTTGTAGAATTCATTTTGAATTAATTATTTTAAGATAATATTCACTTTTGCGAAAGTAGGCAAATGTAGCTTTTTTTTTCACTTTCTCAGAGCCATATGATGATTTAGCTTGAATTAAGTGCAGTTGCCATTGATGAAATTTTAATGTTTTTTTTCTTGTATTATTATTATTTTTTTTTCAGGGCTTTTTTTTCTTTGAAATTTGGTAAGTCGACAAAGTAACTGATATTTTTTGTACGTATTTTATGTTGTGTTTATTTTTTGTCAAGGTATTTGTTAGCCACCTAAGGGCATATTGTTTTAGTTAACCCAAAAATGTCGTACCTGACCCCTTTTCAAAAATTTATCTTGTTTTTGCGTATATTTTTGATGACTGCTTTCACCAGTAACGAACTTAATTTTCAAAAATACCTCATAATAAATTTATTCTGAATTTTTTATTGGATTGAAATAAAATATATGTAATAAATGTCTGATAGCTTTGATGATAAGTTTTCACCACTAATAAACTCAATTTTCAAAAATATGTCGCAATAAATTTCCTCCAATTTTTATATCGGATTGAAGTAAAACAAATATAAAGATTAAGTATTTTATTTACTTATCGATTTATGTATTACCTTAAATCATATATAAAATGGAATCAAGATATGACTGAAAATAAATTACATTATTCAAAATTTTAAGACAGCTGTGAGGCAGCCATTTTTTTAGCCACCCAAGGGGCTATTATTTTAGGTGGATCACTTTTGGCGTACCAGATCACTTTTCAATTTTTTACCGTTTGCTTTAATTTTAATTACATGTAGCTGATATAATATTCAATTTAATAATTTATAAGTTTGCTTTACTTTTAATTACATTTCGCTTAAATATATTCAATTTATTAATTTATCATTTTCTTTAATTTAGCGTTTAACTTGAATACATTAAATTTAATAATTTATCGTTTCCTTTAAATTTAATATCGGAAACGTTTCTGTTGCCTATTTCTCGATATTTCATCGTTTTATTTAATTCTTATAATTAATTGAGTTATTTAAAAATAATTATAAAAAAGCGCTCCTAGGGTGGCTATATCTGTTCTTTGCAAGACTTTGCATAAAAACTTTTAATTTATTTTTATTCTTGTTTTCATTGAAAATAAATTCGTATAATTAAACATGACCGTTGTAGCCGAGTGATTATGTTCTCGAATTCACAGCCGGGTACCTGTTTTCGTCGATCATGGGTTCGAGCCTTAATGTCCCTGAAGATTCGCCGCGAGTCTCACTAGCTGTGGTGTAGAAGTTTGGAAAGTTGGTACCAGCTCAGGTATAATCCTCGGACTTTGACAGGGGTTCCTCAAGTAATCACTGTTTGCTTAATCAAAGTGTGCCAAAATTTTAATTTCTATTTAAGATCGAATTCTTGAAGGCATTTTGCTTGTAAATATAAAAATAAATATTTTATAGATAAAAACTGAAATTTCGTAAAAGTCATTTGCTTCAAAAACATTAATAGAGACAAATTAGGTCACATAGTATTAGTCTCCGTTCTTTGGCTCAGACGATACACCTCAAATCGATATATAAACCGACATTCAGTTGAAACTAAATTTCAGTGAAGTTGATATTATGCATTTTTGGATTGACATTAGAAAAGAATACCCGGAAATTGTCAAAAGAGTTGTGAAATATCTAATGTCATTTGTTTCAACCTATGAATGCGAAAAATCTTTCTTTTTGCATGCTGCGATAAAAACAAACACAGAAACAGACAACATGCTGATGAGAACATAAGGTTGGAAATTTCTACAATTATTCCAGACATAAAAATGCTTTGCAATAAAAAACAATCACAGCCCGGTTGTTAAAAAGTATTCTTTTTATTAATTTTTTTTATTTAAATTATTGCTGCTTTTGTTTATTTTTTATAGTATATATCTAAGAAACCGAAAAACGGCGTTAGCTACCTTTACATTCATTATCTTATTAAAATGTTTGTATTGTGATAAAATAAAGATGCATTAATAATTTTATAAATTTACTTTGGATTAAGCTTTGATATCCTATTTTTTCTGTTCTTGGATCAAAGGGTTCCTGTTGGAAATAAATTACTCGGATCCCGCCAGGAGGCGCCTTGTTTCGTGTGAGAGCGCACGGGTTCATGGGTAATATTTCAGAGTGCTCTTGGATCTTGACCGCGTAAGGCGGGTTATTTTCTTGTTTTTGATGTAATTTCTCCTGACCGTAAAAGCTTGTTAAGTTATAATATGGGCTGTTTGGAAGCTTGTATAGTTTGTAAATAGTATAATTATTTGTTTATATGTGATTGGAGCGTAGAGACTGTAAATAAATGTGTGATCAAACTAACTGCTCTCCTTATTTTGGCTTGGTGGATACCATCTCCAACAGTTCCTTCAAGAAAACGGTAATCTAGCAGGGTTCCCCAATGTGTAAGAAGTTGAATACCTTTTGCACTATAGTATGTAGCCATAGTAACCTAGTTGTTAAGCAATGGACTCGCTGCTGGCGGTTTTCGTTGAGTCGTGGGTTCGAGCCTGGAGCTACTAAAGACCCGTCGTGTACCCGGGGCTGATGCACGTTAAATATCTCAGGGGCCAAAGTCCTCCCGTTATCGTGATGTGGAAGTTAGGAGAAGAAGATGCCAGCTCAGGCGGCGTCCTCGTCACTTGATCGAGGTTCAAAATTACGAGTTCTGTCACGAAAAGCCCTCGTGTTGCTTCTAATGCGACGTTAATAAACCAAGCCATGTGCTATAATATTTAGAGGCTTTCATAAGCAGACGATTGCACCTCTTGAGAAGAATAAATAAATAGAAGAGTATTGAATAGCATTGAAGAAATGCATTTATAAACTACGGTGAGTTTAATAGTGGGTGGTAGTGGTAGAAAGGATAACAATAAGTTTACTACGAAGAAGGGTAAGAATTTTACCTAAGCTTATAAGAATAGAGATATAGGATTCAAAGTTAGTGAGGATCTGAATACGGACAGTGAGTCGAACGCACCATACAAGTATTAATACTGGCTCGGACCCGATTCGTAATTGAAAGAAGGGTACCATTAGTCTTCAGGTTAGAACGTGTGTAGGAAACATTTGCACAGAAGTGATAATAAGTATATTGTGTTATGATCCTTCTAAGGATTTATTAAAAAAGTATTTTGATATCTGAACTGATAGCTTTTGCTAACTTTAGTGGACGTTAGTGACTCACAATGACACGATTCAGTGGAAGTAGTGCTCTCAAGCAGTTACAATACCGTCCTTGTCATTTGACCGCAGATCAAAATTAGGAGATTCATCGCCAATAGTTCTTGTGTAGCTTCTAAGTGGGACATTAACAAATAATCAAACGATAAGCAAATAATCAATTTAAATGATAAGTTCCCCACTGTAAATATGACATTCCAAATTCACTAAAAAGCAGCTTTTCTTTTGCTATACTCATCTTTCCTGTACATGATATATTTCGTGTTCTCTACTTTTTTTGTAAATGTGTCGCTAATTTTGCCTGTTGAAATGAATGTTTCGTATAAATTGAGTCATTAAAGTGACATAAATATACTACACACACATATATATATATGGGAGTTTTCTATTATTCACTGGTGAAAATTTTTTATGTGCTTTAATTTGAGAGATTAAGTGGCCGTCCAATATGATGTCTGCCCTAACCACTACACTACCTTAATGATTATTTCCCTTGTTGAAGGACGGATAGTATCATGTCATAGGCTCTCTCCAGATACAGATATATCGGAAATCAATGTCCAAGCTGAATCTCCCTCATTTGCAAAAAGCACGGTGCTCAATTGTTTCTGGGCCAAATTCATGTTAAAAACTCCCTCTTTTGTGTCGTAGTGTACAAGAAGCAAACTGGTTTTCTGTGGTATATAATCCTCTCTTGTTAAGCTTTCGAGCAACTGTCGACAGTGAAACACGGGTTTCAATGGCAGCCAACAGCTTACATGAGAACTGTGAAGCTGTAGCAATCCAGTATCGCTGAAAGTGCCAAATAACAATTATCATTCGTCGTTGTGGATCTTGATTGGATCTCCTCGATATGAATCTATAATGTCTTGAAACTGTTTCCACAAATTTCAGACGGCATCGGGCGTTACATTAAGCGCTGGTGCCACTTGTACTTGTGATTGGCCTGCCTTCCATCTACAGCCAGTTTTCTATCTGATTCCGTCATCCATACATTCGTCGTGGCTACTAATTTTATCTGATATACCCTATAAAATATACCAGACTCTTGCGAGAAGCAAGGCGAATGTTGTGGCAGAGTACGAACACACAAATCGCCAACAACCCATCGTGCGCTCAAATCCTCTCCTCAATCATAGTTTCGCAGACACGCACGTGTACGCTTAAGTATTCGCCAATATTTGCATAATCCTTCGGTGGCATAATTAGTACGATTCGTATTTTGATTCAATCGTTTTTGTGCTGCTTTCTGTTAAACGGTGTCAAAACTAATTTCACGCCGATCCACTCTATAGTTTCGATTGTTGCTGCGTCGAGTTGTCACCTTCGATGAAACCTAGATTCATCATTATACACTAGAAACCAAGCAAAAATTAAAACAGACATGACGGCTAGAAAAATTATAGTGGCGATTTTTTGGGATGCGAAGAGAGTCATACTAGCTGGTTTTTCTTCGAAAATAGAGAAACGAATACTGGACAATTCTATTGAAAGTTATTCCATTCCCATTTCCCATTCCTATACCTCTCTTCCCGTTTCTAACACGAGCTCATTTTGAAACACCCTCGTAATAATAACAGTATCATCTGTATTCAATAGTATAATCAGTTTTATTCTTTCAACATCTAGAACTTAATTCTAATATAGGTTGTTACAACTTCAAAGAAGTATCCCGAATTTCTTGGCTTTACAGAGAAGACTTGTAAACGAATGCCAGTAAAAAAATGTCTTAAACTTTAAATAAAAACGAAAATAGTTTTTAATTAGAAACTCATAATATAATTTAGATATTTATAAAAATTATAACTAAGAAGAACATTATTTATAAAGAAAAAAATTTTTACATTAACTCCGGAGTATTTCAACATCATTTTCCTGTTATTTTAATTTTAAAAGAAATCCCGCTGGATAGCGATCAGCTGAGATCTTATAATCCTTTCTTATTTCAATCAAAATCTTTTTTTTTTTTTTTTTTTTGGAAAATACTTCAATTATACTGCAAAATGCAAATATTCTGAAGTTAAAAAACGATGCCAGGTTTTCCAACAAAATGAATCAAAGATCCGCGATTTGGAACAAAAAAAATAAAATTAGTATTGTGGTATTAAAATTAAAACAAACAAACAAAAAATGAAAATTATAATTTATTAAAGTTATTACCTATATTCTGCTGAGGTATTAAAATGAAAAGAAATATATGTATATTTATTCTCAATCATGATGTAATTTTCAACACAAGTCACCCCCCTCTGAAGATCGCACAAATCATTTCGACTGTACAAGAACCGGCGATCAATCATTTTAAAGATGATGAAATTTTCGAACACCTGCGATATTCGTCTTTTCTTGGGTACTTATGGCTTTCTTAAAAGAATCTGTAAGACTTATGATATTGTAAGAAACCATACATTAAACTGACTTGTAAGTAAACCCTTTTTTACGAGATGACTGTCTAGCTCAAAAAGGGCAGAGAATTGATTTGAATTATCCTTGCCCTAGGCTAGTGCTGTCGAATAATAAGCTGCTGAAATGAATGGCACAGAAAAGTCACTGGAGTTAAAAAGCAATGTATGAAAGATAGTTCAAGAAGTTACTGATAAGAGATGAAAATTAGACTCGTAGATTAAGCAGGTCGACCGTGACCGAAAGTACTTTGGCGACTTTATTTCATCACAGGGAGAAATGGACAACGCTAAAGTAATTAAATATTATAAAATCAGTATTAAATTGAAGTATGCTTTATTTAGTTGTTATGTCAAAAAGGGAAAATATTTTTATTTTTATAGCTTTATTGATTGAAAGCTTTATAGCTTTATTGATTGAAGCGCTTAAAAGTTCAATTAGTGATTGCTAATTTACCGACTTTTTCTATTACCAATATTTCCGTAGAAGATTAAGAATTCTTTATATCCGGAATATAAAATATAAATTCGTAATAATGAGACATTTTATTTTATTTTTTGTATACTGTGGTAAAAATAAATGAAAATAAATCAATTCAATAAATTTATTCTAACATAAGAAAATTCAATTATTTTTACAATACTTTATACATTTACATTTTTTCGCACAACGAAAAACAATAATAAACTATATAATTAACTATGTTTTCAAAAAATAAGCGCTTAAGAAATATGAGACTAATCAACTCTTGTCTGATAATGGTGACTAAATTTGTGTACAAAATAATATTCACCCCAATAGAAAAAAAGCTCTTTTAGATTTTACATTTGATAATTATATATATGTATTCGTACGCTAATTAAATATATTTTCACCGTATATGTTGAACATTATCCAAATGTTTCTTTCTGGTTTAACTGATTTTTTTTTTTTTTTTTGTACAAGTAGAGAGCAAATAAGTTTGTGTGTGTATGCTCTACTTTACTTAAAAGTTAGAATTATGCTGCTCCCAAATTTTATATTTAAAGAAATCTAATTTTTAGGCAAGGTGAATAGGAGGAATCCTCGAAATTGCCTGCACATCAGCAGATGGAGATGTCCCATCTAATTTTTAAAAGGTGAATTAATTATCTGAATAGAGTTTAACTTAGTAATTTGTGAGGAGGTGAGTACACCACTTCAGACTCCCACGCTATAGAACATTATGAGTTCAAATACCATAGTTTATAGTTTTCAAAATTGAAATTAGTGAGAGAAACCCATTAAAATTTAGTGAGATATACTTTTTTCTTTAAGATAGTTCGTGGGTGGAGTGCAGGAGACCCAGCATTCTATCAGAACACCTACATATTTATAAGATTTGCTCATTTTAGTGTAGGCATTATTGAGTTTAAAAATTGAGTTTCCTTTGGAGACGCTGCCATCACGAGCTATCTTGATACTAATAGACGAGCTTCTTCGCTTAAACACTACCAAGGAATGATTTTCTCATTCGATATCTCCAACCTTATACGCGCGAGATGTTCAGCAATAAGGTTAATTAAAATATTGGTATTGTGCTCTAGATTTCTTCTGGAATTACCGGAGCAAATAACTGCCGGATTATCTCCAACAGTTTAAAATAAAAATTTTCGCAATAGAATTTATAATAGATGTGGTGCAAGCACTGAACCATGTGAACAGCCTTGAATAATTAGTATAGAAAAAAATAGTATGTTGATTTTTGAAGTAAAAATTAAAAAAAAAAAAAAAACACTTTTGAAAAAAAAATATTGGAATATGAAGATTTCTAAAAATATTAAATAAAATAGACCAATTTATATTGTCGAATGCGCTCTTAATGTCGATGTAAGTAATATTAACATGTATTCTATAGATCTTCTGTATTTGATATGGGAAACCAAATGGAAAATTGTATCATCACAGCTAAAATTTTCTTTAAACTAAAATTGAAGCTTTAGGAAGAAAATTGTTTTGATGGATCAAGGAATATAATCTATTAACAAAAACAGGCTCAACAATTTTCCCACGGTTGAAATCAATAAAGTAGCAATTAACAAATTGGTCTATACGACTTAACAGAAGACGGAGTTTCACGCGGTTTAGGAAGAGTTTCGATTCAGTATCTGTTAAAAGAAATTGGAAAATAGGAAAATTGCATACATAAATTGATGAATTTAACTAAAAGATTAGAAAATTAGTGAAAGTATCGCTCCAAATTCCATAGTCTGAAAAGTCAAAGCTGGGAGCCTTCCCGCCTCGAGGGTTTTTAAGATCAATGAAGGATACCACTTCGATGGAAACCATCGGAGGAGGCGAAGAATTTTCAAAATTTAAATCAAACGTTTCATTGGACTTTGGGGGAAAGAGATGTATTAAAAATTCATATTTTTGCTCGAAAGGCTTATCAGACGCACTAGGAATTGTGACTACGAGGGGCCGAAAGTTCAATGACTTTCCAAAAACAACTCTGAACTTGGGGCCAAAGTTTTCATTGCTGGCGCTGAAGTTCTCTCAGACCTTGTGTTTATAGACTTAAGAATTATCTTTTTACACATTCTTTTTTATAATGTATTTGCAGTTTATCAATTTCTCCCGGTGGAAAAAATTATCCTTAACTAAATAGTTTATTTTCCTTGTAAAAGCATTTATAAAGTTTCTAAAAAAAAATTTAAGTTATTGTTCTATCAGGAAAAAACCGGAGTAGCAAGGACTAAAAGATTTGAAAGTTAAAATCAATAAAGTAGCAAAATCCTTCAGCTGATTAGACTTCCGAACTATTTCAACTATTTGAATAAATTTGGCGTAGGTTTCTTAAAAAAATTCAGAAATTTATTGCGGCAGTATTTAGTTTTTAAATAAAATTTCGGAAATACTTAAATCACATCGCAGATGCACACCCGGAAATCGAGGATGCCAAATAAAAAATGCTATTAGAAATTAAAGAAATATCTGGGACACCCCGACTTAAATATTCCATAAATGTGGGAGAAAATCCCTCTGGATATCAGTAAAATCATAGCCTCTGATAGATCTCGCATTGATGTCACATATTGTATGACCCTTTTTTTTTTTTTTTTTTTTTTTGAAGAATTCTGTGTAAATTAATTTATTAAAGCAAACAATGAGACATTTAACTGTTATTAATAAATATTGAAATGAATTAAGGGATATTGGTGAAGGACCTCGTAATTTCGAACCTTGATCAAGTGGCCCAGACGACACCTGAGCTGGACGACCCTTTCCTAACTTCAGAAATACGCCAACAGGAGGACTCGGAACCTCGATCCGATTTAACGTGCATAAGTTCTGCTTCACGGTGGGTTTATAACGGCATCAGAGCTCAAGCTCACGGCTGGACGAAAGCAGCGCTGGCAGCAAATCCACGACCATGACCACTAGGCTACCAAGGGCCTCGATAGGGATGGAGTGCAGTTATGGTGCTCTTAATACTATTAATTTCGTACCCTGTTTGAAGAATGGTTACATTTTGCATGTATGGATCGATTAAACCCAGTGCGGATTATATTTGTTCAACGTCATAAGAAGCATTTTTAAATTGGTTTATTTCATTTATTTGTATGTTTATTAATCAAGGCACAACACATTTTATACCTTTTACAACTCTACAACCCACTTATCTCTATTTTCCCTTCCCTCACCCCAGTACAACCCTTTACCTGATATGATCGTGTACTGTATGGTATTTTGATTTCTCTGTCGCTTTTGCTGTATCTCCCGTATCGTTTATTCTTATTACCAGTTTAGTCGTATTGGGTAAACAAGTAAATACAAGAATAATTAAATTAAATTATTGTTATTATAATGGGGGGATCAAATTTATTGTATTATTTAATGCGCAGGTACAAATTCAGCTCCTTTGTTAGTCGATTATGGATGAAGAAAAGACAACATCCATATAAAATATTATTATTTTATATACAGAAAAGATTCTTTTAAAAATCTGAATTTATTAGAAATATTAATTTTAATATTCTCTTACTAGCAAATGTGTGAAATGAACAAAAATATGCAATAAAACATGCGTCTATCTTGTTCTATCTATAAGGGATTTAAAGGATTGATTGTATAAGTGGTTTTAAGTATTTAAAAGCTCGAGAAGTATAATACAATTTTTATAATTGCACAAATTTATGTTCTACATCTATTATTTTCTTGATACATTTTTAATACGTTCAGAATTTAATTGCCAATTTATTGTTACTCCTACGGGTTTTTTTTCTTCATCCTGTTATTTCTATGAGGTTGTGACGTTCTTTGTTAATTATTAAATTGCACAGCCATCTTAAAATCTATCAATAATTTCAGAATTTCAATTTAAGATACGTAAGAGCTAGACAAAACTTTTTGTTAACTACCAACTAATATATAAGATCGTCCTGATTTGTATTCCTCTTAACTCAGTCAATATTAGTTTATATCCGATTCGAATCTTATTACTTTAACTAGGAGTCGCTTCAACCCAAATGATTTATTGAAAATGTTTCAATCCATTTCATAAATATTTATCAGCTGGTCGTTACCCTTTATATCCCTTCTCTTTTCTTTCAATTCTGTTTCGATTATACATAAAAAATCTAATTCAATTCCCACATTTCTTATCCATCTAATTTACCTGCTCACATTTCATTTTTGTTGGGAAGATATTGTAATTTTCTGCAATTTAAATTACCAATTAGTCTCCGTGGTTATCGAAATGAAAATCACAAATTGTCCAAAGTAATAAGGTTGAGTCAGCTGTTTCCCAAGTTTTTTTTTTTTTTTTTTGAAAGACGTATCTATTATGTAGCTTGTTTTTATTATAAGAATGATTTACATGCATGAAAACTACAGACGCATTTATAGAAGCCAAGTAAATTAGATTGTAGAATAAACACTCAGATCTTTTCATTGTTTTTACTTACATTTATAAGGGGAGGCTAATTCATCTCAAGTATCTATTTTACCCTTTGATTTCATAACATAATATTAAATATCTTTTTTTATGTTCTTGCTCATCTAAAACTATGGCATCAGGATGTTTAGTTGAAAGGAGGATTTTCGATTTATTCTTTTTCAACTTATATGAAACATGAGTCACAACAGGCTGAAATCCATATAATAAGGAAGACATTTTGCTATTAAACGGCATCTGGAGAGAATAACTTTAAACGCACATCCTCCAAAAATCTCAAGTTTATTTATATACTAGTGATACTGGTTCATTACATCCACTCAGGTAAAATGCCATTTTGCGATTTTGTTCAGGAAAAAAAAATTCTAAAAGTATGAAAAGTTGTTCACTAAATACATTTATTTATTTAAGAAATGTATAAGAAATAAGATGAATTATTTAAATAAAGAAAACTCATGGCAGCTATCACGAAATAAATTATAATAACAGTTTAGGAGATTAGACCTATTCCGAGTGCTGAGGTTCATAGAACATATTATCGTCGTAATTAAATAAGGAAAAGTTATTACAAAATATAGCTATATAAATTGTACATTAATCAGAGCTCTACAAGGGGTATTGGGGTATTGTAAAGTTTTAGTTATTACTAAGAAATAATCCGAAATATCTAGATAAAATTTGTTCTGCATATTAAGTGTTCTTTATGTGCCTAACGTTGTCAATTATAACCATTAATGCTGATTTATTTAGTTCCAGGAGGTCGTAGATGGAAATAACCCACAGTATCGTTAA